>JACVTC010000103.1:0-120000 GCA_016946835.1 Neocallimastix lanati (nom. inval.) | reverse complement strand
TTTATTACATGATATTTATAAATACATATATATTTATACAATAGAATAGTTTTTTATTATTATTATTAAATGGTTAACAATGACTTTTTTTTTAATTATTATTATTAAATGGTTAACAATGACTTTTTTTTTAATTATTATTATTATTACTATCACTAAACTTATTAATTCCACTAAACTTATTAATTTAAAATCAAAACAATAAAATGTTTAGATTTCATATAATTAAATTTATTATTCCATAATACAGTTCACATGTAGAGACTGGTATTTAATTCCTCAATACTGACTTAATGTTCAACCCAGATTTTTATCCCAGAATATTAAGCTGTTTCTTAATCGATCAAAAAAGCCTTTCCCTTGATTGAATATTATTTCACCCTTGAAAGGTATAATATTATGTTTTTGTTTAATTAATTAGAGAGATAATTGGAGTAAATAGTTTCCTAGTGGTCCACTCTAAGTTAACCTATCAAAAATAAACCAGATATATATAAATATTTAAGTATTCCTGCATAGCATAATATTCTATAATATTCCATTTATAATATTTCTAATAGTTATTAAATTCACATAATATATGTATTTATCAAATATATATTATGTGTTCATTATTATATATGATCTTGTAAATTACGGTTGACATTATATATACTTATTATTTTATTATTTATATATATATATGTAATATTATTTCTTCATATATATATATATCATTTTATGACTTTAATTAATATTATTTAAATGATATAGTTTGTGAAATTATTAAAAAAAAAAAAAAAAAAAAAAAAAAAATATTAATCACAATAAAATCAGTAAAAATGGCATATCAATGATGAAATTAAATAATGATAATAAACAATATTAAAATAATAAATGAAATTATTTTTTAAAAAAAAAAAAAAAAATCATTAAAACCATCATCAATTACTTATTAAAGATGTTTCTGGTATTTTATATTATTTGTATATTTATTTTTATTTATTTATTTATTTATTATTTATTATATCTATTTACTTATTTATTTATTATTTATTATATCTATTTATTTATTTATTTATTACTTATTTTTATCTATCTATTTATTTATTATTTATTTTTATTTATTTATTATTATTTATTATAATTATTATTTATTTACTTATTTATTTGTATATTTATTATTTATTATAATAATAAGTATTATTTTAGAGTTTAATAATTAATAAAAAAAATAATAATTTATTAAAAAGTTTTTTTTTTTTTTTTTTTAAAAAAAAAATGATAACGGCTTCTAATACATAATATATTATTTTTGACTAACAAATAAAATTCACATAAATATTAACAGCTTTTTTTTAAAAATTATTTTTTTGTCTTTCACAGAAGAAAAAAAAAAAAAAAGAGGCAATAAAATTTTGGTTTTTTTTTTTTTATAGAATAATATTTTAAAATTTTATATATTTTTTATATTAATATAAATTTTTTTATAGAAAATTTTAATAAATAAATGGTTGGAAATAAGCTATCAATCAAATTTGAATAATTATTATTATTATTATTATTTTATTATTATATTACAAATATTGTTTTAATATATTTAAAATGAGTTTAATATATATAAAAAAATATAATAAGAAAAAGAATAATTATTTAATAATTAAATAAGAAAATAATATTTGTATCTGTATTTAGTGAATCCATTAGAAGTAGTTTCTTTATTATTTATTATATATAATTTATACTTTCTACCATTAAATGCCTTATGTTTTCATAATTTAATTAAATTATGAAAATATAATTTGATTTTATCATTTAAAATAATAGAAATAATAATAATAATAATATGATAATTTATATTGTAGTGATAAAAATTATATACTTCATCTGTTTTTAGAAGTTCTTAAAAATAATTATTATACAGTATTTATTACTAATAATAATTTTTACAAATCATTTAATTTAAAACTTTATTTATTTATGCTTAATTATATTATTTTCAATCCAAACCAAAAAAAAAAAAAAAGAAAAGAAAAGAAAAAAGGATTCATAAATTAATACCTCACTTTTTTTTTTTTTATTACATTTCATCTTTTCTATTTTGAAAATTTTATAAAAACTAAAATCACTTTAACAGAAGTTTTTTTTTTTTTTTTCTCATTTCCATATGCTTAGTAAATTATTAACTTTATAAATTAATTGTAATTAAATAAGGTTAAAAATTTACTTTACATATAAAAAAATAAACAATAAAAAAAGTTCATTAAAATAAAATAGACTTTTTTAAAATAATAATAATAATAAACATATGAAGAAAATAATAAAGTTTATCAATTAAATATAAAGGGTAATATTTCATAGAACATTCATATTAATATACATATTTTAAAATAAAATTTACTGATTAATTAAAAAATGAATATTAATTAATAAGATATTATATTAATAAAATATAATACCCTTATTTATAAATAATATAATAAAATACTTTTATAATATTTTATTATATTATTATTAGGTAATTATATTTTTTTGTATTAGTAACAGAATATAATACCCTAATTTAAATAATATATTAAAAAACATTTAAAATTTTATTATAATATTATTAGGTAATAAAGTGTGATTATTTTTTTGATTTATAATAATTATTAATAATTAATTTTATAATCAAAAAAAAAAAAAAAAAAAAAAAAAAAAAAAAAAAAAGAAAAAAAAAACTATTATTGAAATAATAATTCTAATATTTTATTCTAATATTTTATTCTAATATTTTATTCTAATATTATTAGGAAATAAAGTGTGATATTTTTTTTGATTTATAATAATTATTAATTATTTTTTTTTTAATCAAAATACATCTATTATTGAAATAATTATTCTAAGAAGGTCATAATTATTAAATTTCATTAATCAAAAAGTTAACCTTTTTTTTTTTTTTGAAATTATTTAATAAAAAATGTTACATTTAAAAATATATTATAGTAATAATAATAATAAAATTATAAGAATTCTACCGAATATTGCTTAAATAAATAATTAATAAAAAATAATATTTTATTTCCAATAGATAATGAAATTTTGATATTAAATAAAATATATATATATAAAATAACCAATAGATCATATTAATTTTTAAACTAAAAATTACAATTAAATAATATATATATATATATATATATATTTTTTTTTTTTTTGCATTTTCATTGTATTATGATTTAGTTAATATTTGCAATCATTTTATAATCAATAATTAAAAGATTAAAAGTTACTCAAAAAAAAATAATGAAATATATTTTTACAGTTTGAATTAATAAATTAAGAATTTTAATATAATTAAAAATTACTAAAAATAGAAATAAAAAACAATTTAATTCTAACCATTCCTTATTTAATAAAAAGAAATACTTTAAAAAAATTTTAAATTATCAAAATTTACAATAATATATATTAATATATTGTAATATATGTTAGATCTTCTACTATATATAATAGAATTATACTTTAATATAAATAATACATATAAATAATAAATATTAATATATTAATTACATTAATTTATCTATATTATTTATTATAAATATTTATAAAATATTTATAATTCAAAGTAATAATTGGCCATATTCTAAGTTTAATTAATAAGAAATGTGATTTTAATTTTACTAATTAAATGGATAATAATAAAAATTAAAATTAAAAATAAAAAAAAAAAAAAAAATCAACTAAATTAGTAATATTTTTAATTAATTATTATTTTATTTTTATATTTTCTCATAATAATTTTGAGATTTCATGGTTTTTAAACTGCTTAATAATTAATTATTAAAATATTAATGATGATTTGTATATCAATTTTTTAGTTAATATTATAATATTTATTGTTTTTTGTTTATTAATTGTTTTTTATATAATTAAATGTAATAAATAATTATATTAATAATATCAAAATATAAACAATTTATAAAATAAATATTTACTATTCTAGAAAAATAATGATTGATTAAAATATATTTCATAATAGCAAAAAAACAAAGACCATCATATAAATAAATCTTGTAAACTTTAATTAAATAATAATATTAAATTTATTAATGATGATTCTATTAATCAACAAATGTAAATTATGAACTTTATTCTTTATTTTTATATCTTATAATCTTGGTTATGGAAATGTTAATATGATAATGAATAATTATTTTTCTTTCAAAATAAAATATCTGTATAATTAAAATTTTGTTCTTTCCCAATATATTGTTAATATATATAATCATATATTATTAAATGTTAATGAAAAACATCAAAAGTAAAATAATTTAATAAAATTTCAGATAATTTATTAATATTAAAATTAACGGCCATTTTTGATTTAATTTTTTAAATAAAAGCAATTAAAATTATTGTCAATTTTTTTTTTTTTTTTTTTAAAAAAAAACTAATTAATTATTCTAAAAATAGAAAAATTATAAAAAGTACAAATTATAACTAATTTTTTTTTCTTTTTTTTTTAAAAAAACGAATAAAAAAAAATTTTAAAAATATTAAAGATAAAATACAAAATTCTACATAACAAATTATTAAAAAAAATTTATAAATATATTTTTATAGAAAAAATTTTTGAAATAAAAGAAGAAAAAAAATTTTTTTTTTTTAAATAGATATATTCCGTATAATAACAAATAATAACAAATGAAATCGTATCTTTTCTTATTATTTGTAGTATTAGTGAATAGTGTTTTCGCAAAACACTATTCATACAGCTCAACCTTCTATGGTTGTCCTGATGAATGCGATACTGAAGAAGATCCAAAATGTGAAACCGGTATACCCCATAATCATCTTTTTATTGCTATGGTAAAAATATAATAAAATAAAATAAAATAAAAATAAATAAATAAATAAATAAAGATTTGAATATATTTATTAGAAGTTGTTAATATAAAAATCAAATATTTATATATTTACTAATTAATTTATTAAATATTGTTAACAATAATACCTTAATTTCTAATAGCACCCAAAATATTTTGAAGAGAAGGAAGATGGAAATTATAAATATTGTGATAAATATGCTATTGTTATGCCTCTTAACTATGATAAAGCTGTAGGTTCATATAAAGTTGGTATGTATAAAAATTTACAAGTAAAATAGAATTTAGAAATTCTAATATTAAAATTAATAAATAATAATAATAATAATAATAATAATAAATTAATACTAATGAAAATATAATATTAAAATAATAATAATAATAATAATAATAATAGTCAAAGGTAAAGTTATTGATCAATGTGGATCATGTGGTGAAACCCAAATTGATTTAAGTCAAACTCTTTTCGAAAAAATAGCAAAGAAATCTACTGGTGTTATTCAAATCGTCTGGACTATTATATCAGATAGTGGTAAAATATATGTTAACAATAAATATGATAGTGATTACTTACAGGAACTTTCTGAAAAAACTGGTGTCAGTAAATCAAAAATTATTGAAAGTTATAATGAAGTTGCTATATATATGGCTACTCATGATATTACTGGAATAAAAGAATGGCCATGGGAATATGTTGAAAAATTAGATAACAAAAAGAATACTATCTCCTCTACAAATACTAAAAAGACTACCACCACTACTACTACTACAACTACTAGAAGAACTACCACCACCACTACTACTACTACTAGAAGAACAACTACTACAACTACTACTACTACTAGAAGACCAACCACTACTACCACCACTACTACTAGAAGACCAACTACAACTACTACAACTACCACTACTACTACAACTACTACTAGAAGACCAACCACTACTACCACCACAACTACTACTACCACCACTACTACAACTACTACTAGAAGACCAACCACTACTACCACCACCACTACTACTACTACAAGAAGACCAACTACAACTACTACTACTACCACCACTACTACTACTACAAGAATACCAACCACAACTACCACTACTACTAAGAGACCAATCACAACTACTACTACAACAACTACTAAAACATTACCAATAGTGTCGACTAAGAGAGTTACAACAACCACTTCAAGAATGCCAATAATTATAACAACTACTACTACTACTATAAAAAGAATTATAACTACTACTACCACTAGTAATCCAAATTTGATGGGTCAAAATGAATCAAAAATAAATAATGTCAATTTCAATAATAAGCCAATAGTAGAAAAATTAAATGAAACATCAATGGCTAAAGACAAAACTCTACTCTCTACTACTACTACTAAAAATATAATATCCTCTAATACAAAAGTTCCTGAATATAGTAAATCTCCTGTTCCCAGAAAAACAACCAGAACAACTGTCATAATAACTACTAGAACTAAAACTATTAAACCATTAGAAGCTACAAATACAATGCCAATAGTAGCTCCCACATCTATCGAGAAAATTAATACTTCTACTATTCAAACTATTCCAACAATTAATACCAATACTAATGCCAATACCAATACCAATACCTATACTAATACTAATACCTATGCTAATACCAATGCCAATGCTAATACTAATACTAATGCCAATACTAATACAAATGCTAACGAAAATACAAATATATCACAAAATAATGATGATGTAACCGATAGAGATGCCTCACAAAATATAAACAATGTCGTTGATAATAGTAATGGTGGTAATAATGGTGGTGGCAATGGAACAGCTACAGCTATACCAGTAGTTATGGGTGGTCTTTTCGCTGCTGGTGTAGGTATTCTTGCCTTTGTAAAGAGAGCAGAAGTTACCAATATAACCAATCGTGTGGCTACTGGTGTTACCCGTACTTTAACTAGAAGAAGAAATCCACGTAATGCCAATGGAAATTACAATCGTGGTCACACTCACAATATATAATATAACTAAGTAAAAGAAAACAAAATAAAAAAAAAAAAAAAAAAAAAAAAAAAAAAAAAAAAAAAAAAATTATATAATTATTTTAATTTATTTATTATAATAATAATAATAATAATATCCATTAAATATATAAAAAAGGATAAAAACTTTTTTAAATCATGTATATATAATTTAATATAGTATCATTGTAGTTTTAATATAATAATTAAATATTAATAAATAATAATAAAAAAAATAATTTCAAAAATAATTATATTTAACCATTATAATTATAAAATTACATAATATTTATTGATAGTACTTATTAATTTTATTATTAGTAAATGTGTTGTATTTCCCCATAAATTTTTTTAATATATTTTAATACAAAAAAAAAAAAATTGAATAATAATTAATTTAAATAATTATATATGAAAAAAAAAAAAAAAAAAATTGAATAATAATTAATTTAAATAATTATATGAAAAAAAAAAAAAATTGAATAATAATTAATTTAAATAATTATATATGAAAAGTAAATAATTAAATAAATATTAAAAAATAAAATATATTCATAAAAATATTTTATAATTAAATAAATTGAATAGTTAAAAAAAAAAAAAAAAAAAAAAAAAAAAAAAGAATAATTAAGAAAAAAACTAAATAATTTAAAAAACTGAATAATTAATCTAATTTATTTAGAATATATAATTAAATATAAAAAAATATTTAAATAATATAAAAAAACAAATAATTAAGTAGAGAGTAGAGATATTACTAAACTCTACCACTAATTATTTTTAGTTAATATTATTTTTTAATAAATATTAATTATCTTATAAAATTTATTTTACCATTAATAATAAAACTCTTTATTTTTATTTGATTTTTGTTTTAAAAATAAATCTGGTATTTATTTTTTATAAACAAATGTTAAATAAAAATGAAATTTTAATGAAAACGAAACCCCTGTCTTGTGTTAGACAGTTACTTCAACCTTTTTCTGCTAATGTCTTTTTGAATTTGAAAGCTATGTCTTAATTTAGACAGTTTTCAGCAATTAAAAAAATTATAAGTTTTAAAATGCTGTCTAGTCAAATCAATAAATATCCATTGATGAGCATAATGAAATTCGAATATTCTAAATTAAAAAGAAAACAAACAAACAAACAAACAAAAAAAAAAAAAAAAAAAAAAAAACTCTTTGAAATTTAGACGAATTCAGCAATTATTTCTTTTAAAAAATTATTTTACTATTTTTTTTAAATAAAAGAACATTCGTCTAGTATTCAAAAAACCAAAGAAAATAAGTTTTTTTTTATTTAATTCAATTTTATAAATTAAAATAATAATTAAAAAAATTTATTTCTTAAATGTATAAAATAATTTATATATTTCATTTAAGAATAATAAAAATAATAATATAGAAAGAGCAATATTTCTTTTTAAATGTTATTTTTAATATTTTTATTTTAAATATTTTTATTTTAAATATAATATTAAAACTAATTAAAATATAAAATAAATAAAAAATTAGTAAAAAATGTTTTTCTAAAATAATAATTTAAAATAGAAATAAAAAATGTAATAAAGCAAAATAAAATTAAAATTAAAATTAAAGAATTATAAAAAATATAAAATTAAATATTTTTTTTTTATAATTGAAATCTAATATAGAAATCATGTTTTTTTATTGAATATAGTTCATCATAAAAGAAAGATCCAATAGTGAAAGATAAATTTTCATACGATCCATATTGGTTAACTGTAATATACTTTAAAAGTACAATTAAAGACTCAGTACATTTTTTTAGATGTACAATTATCTGATAGAGATAGAGCTTTATCTAAACAATTTTGGGTAATTACGTAAATAGAATTTATAAATTAACTACTTTTTTTATTTAAAAGCATTTGGACGGTAAGCTATTCATTATATATTTAAATTTAAATGTCTGAAATATTTCGCTAAATTGAGGCACTGCACTACCAACTGAAAAATATTTTAATAGTTCTTTATAGAAACTTTTGCAGCTTCCAATTTTAGTACTGGAACACACCTGTTTATAATTGGCTAAGGATATTGAAGTCATGCACTCTTTATCATAATTCGAATTTTTTATTTCTTCTTTACTTTCGTAGATAATTTCAGATGTAGAGCTTTATGGATCTACCTAAATATTTCTTCTTGAAAGAAGGGAATGAATAATTAAAATCAACATGTGTTAATCTTACAAAAAAAAATAAAGTAATTAATAAAAATGGACTTATCAACTTAATTATTAAAATATTACTTTATTATTTAGTAAAAACTTTACTTATATAATATTATTATTTTAAAAAATTTATTTAAATTTTATATTGTATAACTAAAAAGATATATTATTAAAAAATAATATATAAACCTATTTAAAATATGTTTAATGTTTAATAAATAATAATATTTTCAATATAATTATAGTAATTAAAAATAGGGAAAATAGGGACCTATTTTAATTATTAATAAATAATTTATGATAGTCTACTTTTATAAGTTGTATTAAAATTGTGTGCAAAAACTTCATATTATTTATTCTATATAATGATAATTCATAATAAAATAATACAATACATTAAAATAATTATTAGGTTTATGAATAGATAGGTACAAATAACTATTATAATGTATGTCTCTAACTTAAACTATTATCAAACTAAGTATTAAAAAAAAAGATTTTTAAAATTTTAAAGTTTATTGAAAATCGAATCCACAAATTAATTTATTTCAAATGAAATATTAATTTTTAATATATCTGCAATTATTGTTAACTTTAATTTTATTTATTTATTAATATATTTATTACACAAAATTAAAAAAAAAAAAAAAAAATTATTTGTCTAAATTTGAACATAAAAATTTTTTAAATATTAATATGAAATAAATCAATATTCAAAATAAAAACTGTAAATAAATAAATTAAAAAAGAAAAATCCATAATTAAAAATATTGAAAATAAAGATTTAATTTTTAAATGAGTAATTTAATTATAAATTTTTGAAAAATTATTATTGATTTATATAAGTATTTTAATTATAATGTACTTATAGTTTTAAAATTTTAAATGTTATATTAAAATAATACTTGAATATTATTAGTGATTAATCTTTTTATATTTATTTTTATAACATGAATATATATAATAAATAATACATATAAGTACAGAAATACTAATAAGAGCTAAAATAGAACAAATTGTTTCGACTAATTTTCTGAATTCTTGTTCTTCTTTAGGCGTCTGTACAGCACTAGAACATTTACCAAAACATAATTTTGATGAACATTCATTATCTTCATTACATAATTGACCATATGTTTTACCACAATGTAAATATGAAATATGAAATATAGAAAAATATTTATAAATAAGATTACAGTGTGTTATTGGTGAATTATCATAAAAAACACAATAATTATAAATACATTTATTAATGAAACATTCTTAGTCTGAGTTACATGTATAATATATATAGTCAAGACCTTCAGAATTTTCATTTTTACGAAATTTTGGACATTCTTTATTTTGAAAAAATATATCCTCATATGGACAAGTTTTAAGAATATATTTTTTTATATTACCGTTTTCATCTGGAAATTCAATATATATTTTAGAATTATCGTTTATAAAACTAATACAATTATTATCTCTACAATAATAATTGTATCTATAGTTGGTATTATCCATACTTATAGTATCTTTTGGTATATCATTGTTGCTGTATTCTTGAATATAATTTTCTGAGATATTTTTAGAATTAACAGTTATATTTCGAACATATGAATACACTGTTTGAAAATATATAAACATATATAATATATGTTGTACAAACATCTAGTAATAATATTATAAAATAATTGTATATTTTAGAATAATTTTATTAAATCATTATAGAAAAAAAAATACTAATCAAAAAAAAAATATTTAAGAAAATCTTAATAAAATTAATATGAATGCTATAATAAAAATAAATTATTATGTTGTTAAGTTAACGTAATATTTATTAATTAAAATTAAAGAAGATATATTGAAAATATTAAATTACACATTATCTTATATTACATACAAACATAAATTATATGTATATATATATTGTTATACATATCATATGAATCAATAAAACACAATTAACTCATATACTAGCTCTTATATTAATATTAATGTATTTTATATTATAAATTTATAACATATAAAATGTCTTTTTGATTTATATTTTTTTTTAAAAAAAAAATTAATAAAAATATTATTCAATAATATAATTATTATTATTAAAAATGAAATTAATACTTGTATTTATTTTAGTTGTTTTAGTTGATAGTACCTATTCAATTATAAGAAAAAGTAATTCTTTACAGGTGAATATTTTGAATTAAACCACCCATTGAAAAAATTATATATATTTAGTGATGATGAATGTGTAAATTTTTATATTTGTGAAGAACATAGTAATAGTGGATTATTTGATATTACGATTCATTTAAGAATGTTATTCAAGTAATTATAGTTTCACTGAAGAATTTAGTGATATAAATAATCCTGATGATTGAGATGTTAAAGAATATACAGATATTAATCTTACAGAATGTGATATTTCAAGTAAAGGATCTGATTATGTTATTTATTAAGGTGAAGGTACTTTTCCAAATGCACGTTATTATGATATAACTGATGATCTTTTTTCAAATTTATTTTTCTTATAAGCTTTAGCTTTAATTGATTTTCCTGCCATATCTCTATCCCAGTAAAAGTTTAAAATAGCTTTTTTTTGATGGAAATTTATTTAATTTGTCAGCTAAAATTTTACTTTCTTTATCACATGCAAGACGTCTACAACGAGATATATCTCTAAGTAAATCAGAGATAATACATTTCGAGTTTTTCCATTTTTTAAAACACCTTACCTGAGCAATAGCACATTTCGCCGAAAGAGGAGGAACGTTAAGTTCTTTAGAAACACAATAAAGGGAAGTAAAGCTATTCCCTTTAGAAAATCCTTCAATCCAGTATAATCCTGAATTAACTAATGTCTGCGTACTTCTCGTTCTATCTTTGTTAGATCCAAGTAGAGGTGCATAATATGAAACTTGTCCAATTACTATAGCTGAAAATAACATTCTTTTATAAGGGATAGGAATATGAGGGTTCTTAAGAAATCCTTTTATGGAATAAAGTGCATTTCTAACTTTATTATTCATTCGCAGTATGATCGGTTTCAATTCTAAATCATTTGAAAATGGTACACCTAAGTAGATATAGCAATTCGTTTTAGGTAACTCTTGATCTGAAAGATAGAAGGTAGGATTACTATTATAAAGAAAACTAGAAAATTCTCCTCGTACTACTAAACTGGCACATTTATAGATACCAAATTGCATTTCATTATTCCTAGCCCATTTACTGGCAAACTTTAACAATTTCTTAAGTTGAGATCTTGTTGGAGCACATAATACAATGTCATCTGCAAAAAGACCTCCACAACAACGTTTTTCACCAATAGAGATGCCATAGTTATTACAATTATCAAAAATATCATTAATGAACAAGTTAAACAAAATTGGTGAGAGGGGACAACCTTGACGAACTCTTTTCTTAATATTAAATGATTCCGATAATTGTCCATCAACTCTTACACAAGCCTTGGAAGATAAGTATAAATTTTCAATAAAATTATAGCACTTACCTCTAATACCTAAGTGATGAATCTTCATTAATACATTATATATGGGCACTGAGTCATACGCTCCAAAAAAGCAAGGTAAGTATTTATTTTCAAATTTCCTTCTCTGACATATAATTCTTAATGTAGTGTAAAGACTTATACATTCTTCTCGATTACGAAATCCAAATTATTCAGGTCTTATAAAACCTTCATCAATTCCATATTTAGAGATTCTATTAGCCATGATTTTTGCAATAATTTTTAATCCATTATTGATAAGAGAGATGCCACGATAGTTATTATAATCTGATAGATCGCCCTTTTTAGGAATAGAAACTATTGATGCGTTATTCCATGATTTTGGGAAATCACCATTCCAAATACGATTGATTAAGGCTTTGAGACATTTAAAACCAGATGAAATATTACTATTATTATCACTTGATCCTTCTGAATCATCTTTACAAGGAATCAAAGCTTTGAAGAATTCCATTGGAATACCATCAGGACCACAAACTTTAAAGTTAGGAGTGGAGAAGATAGCTTTGCAAATTTCTTCATCATTAATGCCTTGGTTAATATCTCATTCTTGTTGCCTTGGTCTTCCCAAATTCCTTAGTGCATCAGAATCTTTCCAGTAATCTTTAGAAAGACTATGACCTGAAGAATCTGACCCTAAGAATTTATAATGAGAATGCCAAACTTTTAATTTTTCATCTGTAGAAGAAACAAGTTCATTATTATAATTTTTAATAGGATGAGAGACCGTGAAAGACTGATTATTTATTTTTTCATTCTTTTTAACCCATTTCCATGCTTTCCTACTATCCTTTTTTAAGAGCTAACGAACATCCAATTTTAATCCAATATAAATATTCTTTTTTCCTAAATTCGTTACATTTTTTATTAATTGATTCACAAAGTCTGTTATATGAGTCAACTATTTTAGCAAATTCATTGGAATCATTTGCAGAAACATAACGCTTAATTTGTTTGTATTTAATATGCTTTACCTTTTGAAGACAATAAATTTTTCGTGACATTCTAAACATCGCTTTCCTGATTTCTGTTGAAAATGTAATCGATAAATCCTTAGCTATGGAATTGGTAGTATTAATGAACTTTTCAATAACACAATCTATTGAAAGTTCTTCATTACTTATTTCTTCACTAAGAATTTCAAATTTATTGTGATGACATATTTCTTTCTTTTGTTCAAGACATTTATTCCTATCCCATCTTACAAATTTTTTTTGGTAACAAAAATGATTCATCAGTGGTAATTTTCTTACAATAAACCATGAGAGGTTTATGATCAGATACAGAAGGATAATCAACAAAATAAGCACTTGATATTTTATCCAGCATACTTGAATTGACTAACGCATGATCAATATCTGATGAAAAACTACCTCTTGTCCATGAAATAGGTGAACCATTAATCGGAAGAATAAACCAGTTATCAAGGTTACTATTGGATAATTTATTTTGTAAATCAGAGGTACTCATGTTAAAGTCTCCAAGAAGAATAGATGGATGATTAGTGTGATTCTGAAGCCATGTGAAAACTTCTGAAAATGCATATCGGACTTGTAATGAGTGTTTCTTTGTGGGAATATAGACATTACCAACAGAATACTTAGAGTGATTCCAGAGACTATAAGTTGTTAAAGAAACAAGATAAGTATAGGAATTATCTTCAAGTACTGCTTGACATGAGACATGATAACCAAGATATAAACCTCTGCAACCTGGAGTAGTAGGATTCATTCTTTTCATGAAATATTTATAGTTGGGAAGTGTTACTTTACATGGATTTCTAGCATCATTGGTATCATTATCTGTTTCCTGAAAACATATAAATAATGGTTTAAATATTGTGTTGAAGTACTCAATACTATCTCTTTTCACAAAATTCCATCCGTTGGTATTCCAACTAAGACAAAAAGAAAACTTTCCTGTGTTAGAATGTAAAAATGGATTTTGAAAATTAAGATTAGGAATATTTGGAGCAATTAGTTCATGATTGTCATTATTAGCATTTACTAAATTTGTTGAACTGAGGTTTACTGTGTTAATATCATTGGATGTGTTATTAGATATTAAATTTTGTTTTAAATGCCGAAAAGAAACCTTATGATTCCATTTGGAACATCTGCAATATGAAATTTTAACTCCTGATAGTACTTTTTTAAATACTTTTTTAAATTTTTTGAAGTTGAAATTTGGAGTGTATACTTTTATCCTGAAGAAGCTATCATTGAATTTAATAATTCTCTTTACTGACAAAATATTATTATTGAATTTTTTGCAATTAGAATGAATAAATTCCTTCATTTTAGCATTAGTCCATGAGTATATACCACGGATAAAAGTCAACCCTGTTAGATGTTCCATAGCAGCGAGAACCCCGGTGAAATATCTTTTCCATAATGAACTAAAAAACTACAATTTAAAAAAATGAAACAATGAGAACTAAAATACTAAAAACTAAGAAGAATAGATAAAAAAAAAATATATATATATATATATATAATTAAATAGAAAAATAAAAATAAAAAAAAAATAATAATAAAAAATGAAGATCCTATCTTCGTGGAGTAATTGATTAAATTTAAATAAAATGAACAACTTAAGAATTTTGTAGTAATGAATAATATCTTTTTTCCTGTTATTTTAGTAATGAATAAACTCTTTTTTTTTTTTCCTGTTATGTATTTTCATTTAACTTTTGAGTTTCTGAAATTCTAATCGATTTGTTGAACTTTGATTGATAAAATAATTTTCTCTAATGTAATCATAAATAAACTGAAATGAAAATGTAAATAATGTTAGTAGTGAAAGACTATAAAAAGATTCCTATCAGTTAAATTTTTTTTTTTTTTTTATAGACAGGGAAGAGAATACACTTCCAAAACTTTATTAATTTTATTTTAAAAAATACATGTAGGTGAAAAGTACATTTGAAATTAAAAATAAAAAATTTAAAAAATAAAAAAAATAAAAATACTCGAAAATACTATGTATTTCGGCAAGTTGTACTATGCGGGAATTTTTCCCTTCCTTTTTTTTTTTTTTTAACGGCAGCAAACTTGTTTCATCTTTATTAATTAAATATTTGATAAAATACATGTAATAAAATAATAAAAAAAGGATAAAAAAAATAAACAAAAAATAAAACACAAAAGAAAATAAAATAATGGTATAATATATTTTAGTTTCATTTAATTAATATTTGTAAGACTTCACAAGGGCATTATTATACTGAAGTATAATAATTAATTTTGACTTCGCAATGTTAATCATAATTTTAAGATACAAAATTATGATCTTCATTGGTTGCGCTAGCCCTGCTGGCCTGTCTTACTGTTTCTTCAGCATTGACGCTCTTGGTAGTAGTAGTACGATTCGATTTGAACCTATTGAACAAAGACCATTGCTGGCCAATAGCAATAGGTATAATCGATTGGAGAAGTGCCGCAGTAACCACCAAGAACGGAGTATCAGAATAAGCACCTGATTTCATCTGGCACTTTTTTTTTTTTTTTTTTTTTTTTTTTTTTAACGGCAGCAAGCTTGTTCCATCTTTATTAATTAAATATTTGATAAAATACATGTAATAAAATAATAAAAAAAGGATAAAAAAATAAACAAAAAATAAAACACAAAATAAAATAAAAATAAAATAATGGTATAATATATTCTAGTTTCATTTAATTAATATTTGTAAGACTTCACAAGGGCATTATTATACTGAAGTATAATAATTAATTTTGACTTCGCAATGTTAATCATAATTTTAAGATACAAAATTATGATCTTCATTGGTTGCGCTAGCCCTGCTGGCCTTTATGTAGGTGTGCACTCCTCCTGCCAATTCACTAATGATAATTTTGAATATAGATATATACTCTCAGTAAATATATTCTCTTTTTGGGGTGTCAGATGTTCTTTAGGGAACATTTACATCCCTAGCAAAAAACACAAAGATTCTAGAGAAAAAGCGGAAACTGATTTTGCTAATTGGCTCAAGAACCATCAGAATAACCCTTCGGCTATTGTTGGTGATTTCAACATGACTAAGCAACAACTCAAAGATCTTATTCTTAGAATTTCCCCTCAATGGTTTGTTATGGATATGGTTGGTCATCAATTTACTTGGTCTAATGGTGGAAAGAATTCTTGTATTGATTTTATAGTAGTGAACGATAAATTAAGAAATTATCTGAATATTGCTTCTGTATGCTACTCTTTTAATGACATCTCTGACCATTTACCACTTATTCTTTCTTATAAAAAAATATCTCCTGATGGTTTTGTTACTCCCCCTCGGGATAAACAAATTAAGTGGTCTAATCGAATTTGTAGGGATAAACGTGAAGCAATCTTCTCTCATAATAAATTCACATGTTTACTGGATGAATTTGAACATAATGATAATCTAGACTCTAATACAATGGTTAAAATACTTCTTGACACAGCAAATAAAATAGGCGATGACATTCATGCAAGAGTTCCTACAAATTTACAGGGTTCAGCGTTCCATTGTCCTGCTTATATTAAGAAATTATCACATGAAAAACATTTATTTTATAAAAGGATTAAAAATTTTAAACTTAGTAATGATTTGTCTAATCTTCAAGAATTTTGTGATCTCTCAAAAGAATATAGAGTTCTTTCTGATTATATCATTAGTATTAAAAGAAATATTAGGATTATTAGATTTAAAAATTTGATTCATTCCATCGGCGAATGTTTCTTAAAAAATGATGCCCAGCGTGGTTGGTCTGGACTTAAGAAAATCTCTAAACCTTCTTACTCTCCTTCCCAATCACCTGTATACATTAAAGATAAAGAAGGTAATGTTCTAGTATCCCAAGAAGATCAACTCAATCGTTTTGCAGAACACTATGAAGAACTTGCTTCTGATATAACTGGTCACAGTCTTAATGAAAATTATTGGAAAAGAATACTTAATAATTCTTCTACTCCTCAGGAATCATGGGATATTAATCAACCTATTTCCATGTCAGAAATTCATTCAACTGTTCTTTCAATGAAAAATAACAAGGCACCTGGTCCTGATGGTATACCTACAGAATTTTTTAAAGCATTTTTTAATTCTGAGAGTAGTACTTCTTCTCAGGATGACTCTAATCAAGAGGTTACTTATTCCGATTGTGCAAAGTGTCTGTTATTACTTTTTAATAAAATTTGGGATGGTGACTTTCCTAATGAATGGAACTCTGCTTCTATTGTTTCTATTCCTAAAAAAGGGGATCTTTCAGATTGTAATAATTATCGTGGTATTTCACTCATCAATGTAGGTTTAAAAATTCTATCAAAAATTGTCACTAAAAGAATATCGGACTATGCTTTTTCTAATGGAATAATTAGACCAGAACAGTTTGGTTTTAGAAATAAAGAAGAATGTATTAGTTTATTTGTATCCATTCGTGAAATTTGTCAAAGAAGAAAATTTAAGGATAAATTTACCTTTCTTGCCTTTCTTGACCATAAAAAAGCTTATGATTCAGTTCCAATTTACAATATACTTACTAAACTAAATAATCTTGGTATTCGTGGTAAATGCCTTCAATTCATTACTAATCTATACCTTACCTCGAAAGCTCGTGCAAACTTTAATGGTAAACTTTCAAAAGAATTTCCAATACACCGTGGTGTTCGTCAAGGGTGTCCTCTCTCACCTATTTTATTCAATATATTTATCAATGATATTTTTGATAAATGTAAAAGTTATGGTGTGATTACTGAAAAGAAAAAGTGTTGTGGTGGATTATTTGCTGATGATATTGTATTATTAGCTCCTACAAAATCTTCACTTAAAAACCTTTTGAATATTGCTCATGATTGGGGTATTAAAAATGAAATGACCTTTGGAATCAATAAATGCGCTACACTAGTTGTTAAACCAAAGAATTTTATACCTTCAAGACATTATGAAAATCCTACATTTAGACTTGGTATTAACTATATACCAAGCACTAATCAATATACATATCTTGGTATACCTTTTAATGAATCGTTGGATTTAAAACCTTTTTTTTTTTTTTTTTTTTTTTTTTTTTTAACGGCAGCAAACTTGTTTCATCTTTATTAATTAAATATTTGATAAAATACATGTAATAAAATAAAAAAAAAAAAAAAAAGATAAAAAAATAAAAAAAAAATAAAACACAAAATAAAAATAAAATAATGGTATAATATATTCTAGTTTCATTTAATTAATATTTGTAAGACTTCACAAGGGCATTATTATACTGAAGTATAATAATTAACTTTGACTTCGCAATGTTAATCATAATTTTAAGATACAAAATTATGATCTTCATTGGTTGCGCTAGCCCTGCTGGCCTGTCTTACTGTTTCTTCAGCATTGACGCTCTTGGTAGTAGTAGTACGATTCGATTTGAACCTATTGAACAAAGACCATTGCTGGCCAATAGCAATAGGTATAATCGATTGGAGAAGTGCCGCAGTAACCACTAAGAACGGAGTATCAGAATAAGCACCTGATTTCATCTGGCACTTAAATAGATCCTCCCATTCCCTTGTACTGTTATTAATACTTCGACCTCCAAGAAGGAAATTAAACACTTTTTCACACACACTAGAATCAATATACACATTATTTTCAATACTATTACTAACATTACTAAAAATACTATTACTAATATTATTATTACTATTATAACTATTACTATTATTACTATTACTATTATCATTATTACTATTAACAATATCATTTGTTAGGTTGCCACGGTAAAAAGCATTATATAAAAATAAAATTTTATCATTAACTTTACTACGAGTATGATTGAAAAATGGACAATCAATTAACCAATGACTTATCCATTGTTTATTACTTTTACAACAGGGACAAAAATTAGGACACATTTGATCCACTATTTTTGCAGCTTTAGCAATTCTAGCATCTAATCTATATCCGCTTCGTGCTCTCAATAGCCAATAGAAACCATATGAAAGATCAGGATAGTCATAACAAAGTTTTATAAATTTTGATGTTTCTTCGAATTTGTTTTTGTCATAAAACTCAGCTTTAATAGAATTGATTTTCATATCTCTTTTCCAATAAAAATCCTTGATTTTATTATCGTTATTACCTCTTTTCTCTAGTTTACGTTTAAGAGTTCTACTTCCTTTTGTCCATGTATATTTTCTAGATTTTGGAATATTATTAACTAAATAGGAAATAATACAATTTGAATTTTTCCATTTATCAAAACATTTGACCTGAGACAAAGCACACTTAGCTGACAATGGAGGAATATGTAAATCTTTTGAAATAGAATATACATTAATAAATGATTTGGCTTTTTGTATACCTGCAATCCATCTTAATCCTTTATTAATTAATTTCTGAGTATTATTTGTTCTCGTTTTATTCGAACCAAGTAAAGGTGCAAAGTAAGAGACTTTACTAAGTACATAAGAGTTAATTATAATCTTCTTAAATGGAATAGGAATTTTGGAATTTGAAAGAAATTTACTAACAGAAAAGAGAGCTTTAGTAACTTTAGAGTTAAGTAATTTAATAATAGGTTTCAACGATAAGCTTTTATCAAATGGTATACCTAAATAGGTATAACATTTAGTTATTGGAATTGGTTGACCAGCAAGATAAAAAGTAGGATCTCTTTTATTTTGAAAAAGAGGTGTGTCTGGTCGAATCACCATCGTTGCACACTTGTTAATTCCAAAATTCATCATATTAAATTTAGCCCATTCATTTACCTTCTTAAGCATTTTTTTCAACTTAGTTCTTGACGGTGCGCATAGAACAATATCATCTGCAAAGAGTCCACCACAACATCTAGATTCGCCTAAAGGAATTCCAAGTTCTGAAACATCATTAAAAATGTCATTAATAAAAAGATTGAAAAGAATTGGTGATAGTGGACAACCTTGTCTAACTCCTTTCATAATATTAAAAGATTCCGAATATTGATCATCAATTTTAACACTGGCTTTGGATGTCAAATATAGATTTTTTATAAATTGATAACATTTACCTCTAATACCTAAAGCATCTAATTTATATAAAATATTACCTATTGGAACAGAATCATATGCCTTTTTTAAATCTAGAAAAGCTAGGTAAGTTTCTTTATTATCATTTTTACGCCTTTGACAAATTTCTCGAATTGAAATAAATAAACTAACACATTCTTCTTTAGTACGAAATCCAAATTGCTCTGGCCTAATAAAATTATTTTTAAGTCCATATTCTGAAATTCTTTTGGAGACTATTTTCGAAATGAGTTTAATACCATTGTTAATCAGAGAGATACCTCGATAATTGTCACAATCAGATAGATCATCTCCTTTTTTAGGAATAGATATAATACTTGCTTCATTCCATGAGCTAAGAAATTCTCCATTCCAAATTCTTGAGTATATCTTCTGTAAACAATTTAAACCAGAAGAAGAATTATTTACTGAATTTTCGTCATCCGGAGGAATTAAAGCTTTATAAAATTCAATAGGAATTCCATCCGGGCCTGAAGCTTTAAAATTTGGAGTAGCCAAAATTGCTTCTCTAATTTCTTCTATACTGATGTCTTGATTTATATCCCATTCATTGTGTCTCGTATACCTAATTGTTCCATTGGAAAATTTATTATACCATTCGATTAATGCACTATTGATATCAGAATGGCTTGAAGCAAGTTTTTTATAGTGATTGTGCCATACTTCTAACTGTTCTTTAGTAGAAGTAGCTAGTTTACCATTTTTGTCCTTTACTGGAGAATTTGACATATTTTTAAATTTATCTACTTTTGCTGTTGTTTTAAGCCATTTCCAAGCTTTTTTAGGGTTATGAGATTTCATATATTCACATCCTGTATTAATCCAATGTTGGTATTCAGTTTTCCTATAAATATTACACATATGATGAATAATTTTGCACATTCTATTATATTTATCAATTAATTCTTCAAATTCATCTAAATTATGATAAGAACCTCTTCTTTTAATGGATTTATATAATTTCATTTTGAGTTTTTGCAAATTAAATATTTTCTGAGACATATGAAAAAAAGATTTTCGAACTTCTGAAATTGACGTGATATTAAGTTCCTTAGCAATATTGAATGAAGTTGAAATAAATTTCTTTGAAATATCATCAATACTAATATTAGGATCTGGAATCACTTCCTCTAATACACTAAAATAGTTGTTGTCAAAAATTGATTCTTTTTCATTTATACATTTTAATCTATCCCATTTAACTGTCTTTTTAGGCAGAGAGAAAGAATTATCTGAATTAACTGATGAAAAACATTTACCTTTTATTAATAAAGGTTTATGATCCGAAATGGGGGGAAAGTCAATAAAAGTACCATATGAAAGTAAATCTAACATATGATCATTGACAATCGCATGATCTATATCAGATTCTTTATTACCTCTACTCCATGAAATTGGGGAGCCCCATAAGGGAAGAATTTTCCAATTACTAAATTTAGAGAGCAAATTACTTAATTTCTCAGTAGGTAAATTAAAATCACCAACCAACATTGAAGGATGAGAAGAGTGACTATTTAACCAAGACAATATTTCAATTCTAGCAGCTCTAGCATGAAGGCTATGGCCACTATGAGGTACGTACACATTACCAATAGAACATTTAGTGAAATTCCAAAAATTATAAGTATACAAGGAAATAATATACTCATAAGTGTTGTTTTCAAGAGAGGCTTGACAAGAATTATGAAACCCAATATAAAGACCTCTTTTACCGGGAATTTCATTATTAGCTTTTTTGAAGAAATGTTTGTAGTTTTTTAATGATACTCGACATGGATATTTACTGCTAGAACCTGAACCATTTCCTGTTTCCTGAAAGCATAAGAAAAGTGGTTTGTACATTGAAATAAAGAATTCAACACTGTCTTTTTTATCAAAGTTCCATCCATTAGTATTCCAACTGACACATAGAGAAAATTCTTTAACTGTATTATTATTAATATGAGTGTTATTAATATTATTGGAATTATTATAATTGATTGAACTGAAATTTGAATTTGAATCTGAGCTTGAAACTGAATTTAAACATAAATTTGAAATTGAACTTGAACTTGTACTTGAACTTGAACTTGAACTTGAACTTGTACTTGAACTTGTACTTGAACTTGAACTTGAAATTGTACTTGAACTTGGACTTGAACTTGAACTTGAACCTGTACTTGAACTTGTACTTAAACTTGTACTTGAACTTGAACTTGAGCTTGTACTTGAACTTGAACATGAATCTGTATTTGAACTTGAATTTGAATTTTGACTTGAATCTGCATTTGAATTTGAAGTAGTGAATAAGTTGATATTATAAGATGAATTCACTTTTTCTGATAAGGCAAAATGTTTCCTTTTGAGTGAAGAAAAACTGTATTTATGATTCCTTTTGCTACAATTAATAACGTTAATTGAAGCACGTTTGAAACTATTAACAATACAATCAGTAATAGATGTTAATTCTTCTTCATTACCTACTATTTTAATTTTAAAGAATGCATCATTAAAATTAGCAATACGTTTAACTGATAAAACCTTATCATTTAATTCATTCAGAGTTTTCTTTAAATGTCTTCTCATTTTGATTTCTGGCCAAGATCGAAGTCCGCGGATAAAGAGTAGTTTCGTATTCTCCATTGGTATACCGTGGCACCTTGAACCTCTTAGAATGAAATTCTTATTTCTTATAAATTGGATTTCCATAATAGTAATAAAAAACTAAAAATTAATAACTAAAAAAAAAATAAAAAAAAGTCAATTTTTATTATAAAGTCTTGAGTATAATGAGAATTGTAATAATTTTATATCTTTTTGGAGTAAATAATTTCGATAATTAGTAGTTTGTTGAATGATTGAAAAATAATTTGATTTAGCACTTTTTTCAGTATATTATTTAAATTGAATATCATAAAGTATTTAATGACTAAGATTGAATTGATGAAATAAAATGGCACAAAATTAGTAAAAAGTTAAATAAATTACTACAAGATTTAGAGTGAATCAATCTCTTACAACGTGATACATGAAATATAAAGTTGAAATACAATTGAATACAATAGATTCTTACATGAGAATAGTAATACTACATGAAAATAGAAATACAATGAAAATGTATTACTAATTCTTGGGTGTAACTTATTTAACAATGTTCCAAAAATGCACCATTATATTCCGCAGTGAGTGTTCACCAGAAAAATTTTACCAATAACATTACCATTGCGCATAATGTTATTAATTAACACAAAATATAACTTTACTACTATTTTGCACCAGTACTGTGGATCTACTTTATAAGAGTAAAGTTAATTCCCCTTGCAGGCGATTTAAATACATAAATCGAGTACACCCCTGCTCGGGGGTAATTTTTTTTTTTTTTTTTTTTTTTTTTTTTTTTTTAACGGCAGCAAACTTGTTTCATCTTTATTAATTAAATATTTGATAAAATACATGTAATAAAATAATAAAAAAAAGATAAAAAAATAAACAAAAAATAAAACACAAAATAAAAATAAAATAATGGTATAATATATTCTAGTTTCATTTAATTAATATTTGTAAGACTTCACAAGGGCATTATTATACTGAAGTATAATAATTAATTTTGACTTCGCAATGTTAATCATAATTTTAAGATACAAAATTATGATCTTCATTGGTTGCGCTAGCCCTGCTGGCCTGTCTTACTGTTCCTTCAGCATTGACGCTCTTGGTTTTTTTTTTTTTTTTTTTTTTATAGACAGGGAAGAGAATACACTTCCAAAACTTTATTAAATTTTATTTTAAAAAATACATGTAGGTGAAAAGTACATTTGAAATTAAAAATAAAAAAATTAAAAAATAAAAAAAATAAAAAAGCTCGAAAATACTATGTATTTCGGCAAGTTGTACTATGCGGGAATTTTTCCCTTCCTATCAAATAAAAAAGAAATAAAACCTAGAAGTAACATCTTTAAAATAGATAGTGTGGTGTCCAACTAAACTCTCCCCGGATTCATCATTTATTGAACTACTAGGGCAAGATTCATCTTTCGTAGAAATAGATGACGATCCTGTATTATCATTATGCCTTATCAGTACGACGTCGACGCTCTTGGATAAGTTTGGTATTTTGCAATACCTATCAAATAATAGCTCAAACGAACTACTTATGATAGGTATTGCTCTTGTTAAGAATTCCGCCAAGCCCACAATTTTTGGAACAGGTGACTCAGATGAACCTTTGAAAAGTAGTTCATTTAATTGTCTCTGTTCCCCACTATCGAAATGTAGCTTATTTAAAACTAAAGTCCCACCAAGAAGGAACAAATATATATAATGATTGATATAATCTTCAAAATTAGAAATAGAGTCATAGGAAGAAAGAGGATTAAACGCTCTAATCTTCCTAAGGAATAAAACATAGAGATCATCGATGAAATTTAAAGAATTCCATCTAAAAGATGCAAGAGCATCGCATTTAAAAATCCAATGTTCAAAAGATTGTTTATCTTCGCCACAACAGGGGCAAGACTTGGGACAATCTTCTGAAACTCTACCTATTCTAATAGCAATAGTAGTATTATATTTATAACCACAGCGTAAACGTATAATCCACGAAAACCCTAAGTTGAATTGGGGATATTTTAAGCTAAGCATGATTATAGCTTTATTGTTTGAGAACTTATTACAATCGTAATTTTGACCTTTAATACCTTGAAATTTGGAAACTGATTTCCAGTAACGTTCTAAAATATCGTCATATTTTTCACATTTATATTTTTTGATTTTTTTATACAGTGTTCTTGATTCTTTAGTCCAGGAATAGTGATGCATTTTGGGAATAGATTTAATAAGATCCTTTATAATACAGTTTGACTTACTCCATTTTGCAAAAGATTTAATCTGTAAGGCTGCGCAGACACCAGCAATAGGAGGAATGCTTAGATCTCGAGATAGAGCATAAGTACTCATAGTAGAATTATGTCTAATATAGTCATTGTCTTCTGAACTTGTTTCACCATTTTTAGAGAAGGAGCCGATACACCAAAATAGACCAGTATTAATTAATGTTTGAATTCTGGCCGTTCTAGATTTGTTTGAACCAAGTAAAGGAGAATAATAAATTACTTTATTAATAACAAAGGATTAAAGAACTTTTTTCTTGTATGCAATAGGTTTTTTTTTTTTTTTTTTTTTTTTTTTTTTTTAAGACTAGGAATAAACTTTATTTAATAATATTTTTTTTTTTTAAAAAAATACATGAAGTTTAAATACATGAAATTTTTTTTTTTATATTAATATTAAAAAACTACGTTATGAGATTCGAGGACGAAAAGGCCTCTAACTCTTCCCATTCATCGAAGATAACTCCATGTGGATGAAAATTATCATTCGAATCTGTATCAGAATTTCTTCTTTGCCTTATCGTTACGACGTCGACGCTCTTGACAACGGTAGGTCTAACACTATACAAATCGATCATGGTGTAAAAATCACCAATCACAATAGGCATAACGTTAGTAAGGAATTACGCAAGCCCCACAAAATATGAAATCGGGAAAGAAGACTCGTTCGAAGGTGATTGAAAAATATTATTAATAAATCGCCTTCTTTCCCCCGAGCCGATCTTTAAGATTTCAAATACTGCATTTCCGCCAAGAAGGAGACACAGCACGTAAAAATTGATATTATCATCAAAATCTTCCTCTTTATCATCAGGAATGTTCAATGATTTCTCATGAACAATAAGAGAAAAATTAATAAAAATTTCATCAACAAAGGGAATGAAATGTTGCCTAAATTCTTCAAATTTAGGACATAAAAGTATCCAGTGTGTAAAACTAGGTATGCTGTTACTCTCACCACAACAAGGGCAGTATGTTGGGCAATTTTCTGATACTAGATTACTTTTAACATACGTTTTTACATCAAATTTGAATCCACATTTAATTTGTCCAATCCAAAAAAATCCAAGAGAAAATTGTGAATATTTAAGTGATAGACGTTGAATGAATTTTTTAAAACCAAATTTAAATTTCTTGTATTTTGTAGATCTGATCGCAGGAGTGCTTGAATAATGAATATTTTCCCAGTAAAACTTCCTTATTTCTCCAGGAAGTTTATTATTGTGCTTGTGTACTGCTAAACTCCGTGCTTTTTTCGTCCATGAATAGTGAGAAAGTGTAGGTATATTTTTGACTAAATGAGAAATAATACAAGAAGAATCTTTCCACTTTTTAAAGCATCGAATCATCGCCTTAGCACAAAAACTAGCTATAGGAGGTATAGAAAGTTCCTTAGACATATTGTAAATTGAAGTATTGGAGGTTTTATTTTTAAACCCGAAACTCCAGTACAAACCTCGATTAAAAGCAGTTTGAGCTTTTTCAGTATTCTTTTTATTTGAACCAAATAAGGGAGCATAATAAAGAACTGAACTAAGGACAAAAGAAACTAGTATACGAGTTTTAAAGTAGAAAGGAACATTCCTATTGGTTAAAAAACTAAAGAAAGAGTTAACTGTATAATTAATTTTACTATTCATCTTAGCAATAATAGGTTTTAAATCCAACGATTCATTAAAAGGTATACCAAGATATGTATATTGATTAGTGCTTGGTATATAGTTCATATCAAGTCTAAATGTAGGATTTTCATAATGTCTTGAAGGTATAAAATTCTTTGGTTTAACAACTAGTGTAGCGCATTTATTGATTCCAAAGGTTATTTCATTTTTAATACCCCAATCATGAGCAATATTCAAAAGGTTTTTAAGTGAAGATTTTGTAGGAGCTAATAATACAATATCATCAGCAAATAATCCACCACAACACTTTTTCTTTTCAGTAATCACACCATAACTTTTACATTTATCAAAAATATCATTGATAAATATATTGAATAAAATAGGTGAGAGAGGACACCCTTGGCGAACACCACGGTGTATTGGAAATTCTTTTGAAAGTTTACCATTAAAGTTTGCACGAGCTTTCGAGGTAAGGTATAGATTAGTAATGAATTGAAGGCATTTACCACGAATACCAAGATAATTTAGTTTAGTAAGTATATTGTAAATTGGAACTGAATCATAAGCTTTTTTATGGTCAAGAAAGGCAAGAAAGGTAAATTTATCCTTAAATTTTCTTCTTTGACAAATTTCACGAATGGATACAAATAAACTAATACATTCTTCTTTATTTCTAAAACCAAACTGTTCTGGTCTAATTATTCCATTAGAAAAAGCATAGTCCGATATTCTTTTAGTGACAATTTTTGATAGAATTTTTAAACCTACATTGATGAGTGAAATACCACGATAATTATTACAATCTGAAAGATCCCCTTTTTTAGGAATAGAAACAATAGAAGCAGAGTTCCATTCATTAGGAAAGTCACCATCCCAAATTTTATTAAAAAGTAATAACAGACACTTTGCACAATCGGAATAAGTAACCTCTTGATTAGAGTCATCCTGAGAAGAATTTCTACTCTCAGAATTAAAAAATGCTTTAAAAAATTCTGTAGGTATACCATCAGGACCAGGTGCCTTGTTATTTTTCATTGAAAGAACAGTTGAATGAATTTCTGACATGGAAATAGGTTGATTAATATCCCATGATTCCTGAGGAGTAGAAGAATTATTAAGTATTCTTTTCCAATAATTTTCATTAAGACTGTGACCAGTTATATCAGAAGCAAGTTCTTCATAGTGTTCTGCAAAACGATTGAGTTGATCTTCTTGGGATACTAGAACATTACCTTCTTTATCTTTAATGTATACAGGTGATTGGGAAGGAGAGTAAGAAGGTTTAGAAATTTTCTTAAGTCCAGACCAACCACGCTGGGCATCATTTTTTAAGAAACATTCGCCGATGGAATGAATCAAATTTTTAAATCTAATATTCCTAATATTTCTTTTAATACTAATGATATAATCAGAAAGAACTCTATATTCTTTTGAGAGATCACAAAATTCTTGAAGATTTGACAAATCATTACTAAGTTTAAAATTTTTAATCCTTTTATAAAATAAATGTTTTTCATGTGATAATTTCTTAATATAAGCAGGACAATGGAACGCTGAACCCTGTAAATTTGTAGGAACTCTTGCTTGAATGTCATCGCCTATTTTATTTGCTGTGTCAAGAAGTTTTTTAACCATTGTATTAGAGTCTAGATTATCATTATGTTCAAATTCATCCAGTAAACATGTGAATTTATTATGAGAGAAGATTGCTTCACGTTTATCCCTACAAATTCGATTAGACCACTTAATTTGTTTATCCCGAGGGGGAGTAACAAAACCATCAGGAGATATTTTTTTACAAGAAAGAATAAGTGGTAAATGGTCAGAGATGTCATTAAAAGAGTAGCATACAGAAGCAATATTCAGATAATTTCTTAATTTATCGTTCACTACTATAAAATCAATACAAGAATTCTTTCCACCATTAGACCAAGTAAATTGATGACCAACCATATCCATAACAAACCATTGAGGGGAAATTCTAAGAATAAGATCTTTGGTTGTTGCTTAGTCATGTTGAAATCACCAACAATAGCCGAAGGGTTATTCTGATGGTTCTTGAGCCAATTAGCAAAATCAGTTTCCGCTTTTTCTCTAGAGTCTTTGTGTTTTTTGCTAAGGATGTAAATGTTCCCTAAAGAACATCTGACACCCCAAATTTTTTTTTTTTTTTTTTTTTTTTTTTTTTAGACAGGGAAGAGAATACACTTCCAAAACTTTATTAAATTTTATTTTAAAAAATGCATGTAGGTGAAAAGTACATATGAAATTAAAAATAAAAAATTAAAAAATAAAAAAAAATAAAAAAGCTCGAAAATACTATGTATTTCGGCAAGTTGTACTATGCGGGAATTTTTCCCTTCCTATCAAATAAAAAAGAAATAAAACCTAGAAGTAACATCTTTAAAATAGATAGTGTGGTGTCCAACTAAACTCTCCCCGGATTCATCATTTATTGAACTACTAGGGCAAGATTCATCCTTCGTAGCAATAGATGACGATCCTGTATTATCATTATGCCTTATCAGTACGACGTCGACGCTCTTGGATAAGTTTGGTATTTTGCAATACCTATCAAATAATAGCTCAAACGAACTACTAATGATAGGTATTGCACTTGTTAAGAATTCCGCCAAGCCCACAATTTTTGGAACAGGTGACTCAGATGAACCTTTGAAAAGTAGTTCATTCAATTGTCTCTGTTCCCCACTATCGAAATGTAGCTCATTTAAAACTAAAGTCCCACCAAGAAGGAACAAGTATATATAATGATTGATATAATCTTCAAAATTAGAAATAGAGTCATAGGAAGAAAGAGGATTAAACACTCTAATCTTCCTAAGGAATAAAACATAGAGATCATCGATGAAATTTAAAGAATTCCATCTAAAAGATGCAAGAGCATCGCATTTAAAAATCCAATGTTCAAAAGATTGTTTATCTTCGCCACAACAGGGGCAAGACTTGGGACAATCTTCTGAAACTCTACCCATTCTAATAGCAATAGTAGTATTGTATTTATAACCACAGCGTAAACGAATAATCCACGAAAACCCTAAGTTGAATTGGGGATATTTTAAACTAAGCATAATTATAGCCTTATTGTTTGAGAACTTATTACGATCGTAATTTTGACCTTTAATACCTTGAAATTTGGCAACTGATTTCCAGTAACGTTCTAAAATATCGTCATATTTTTCACATTTATATTTTTTGATTTTTTTATACAGTGTTCTAGATTCTTTAGTTCAGGAATCTGACACCCCAAAAAGAGATTTTTTTTTTTTTTTTTTTTTTTTTTTTAACGGCAGCAAACTTGTTTCATCTTTATTAATTAAATATTTGATAAAATACATGTAATAAAATAATAAAAAAAAAAGATAAAAAAATAAACAAAAAATAAAACACAAAATAAAAATAAAATAATGGTATAATATATTCTAGTTTCATTTAATTAATATTTGTAAGACTTCACAAGGGCATTATTATACTGAAGTATAATAATTAACTTTGACTTCGCAATGTTAATCATAATTTTAAGATACAAAATTATGATCTTCATTGGTTGCGCTAGCCCTGCTGGCCTGTCTTACTGTTTCTTCAGCATTGACGCTCTTGGTAGTAGTAGTACGATTCGATTTGAACCTATTGAATAAAGACCATTGCTGGCCAATAGCAATAGGTATAATCGATTGGAGAAGTGCCGCAGTAACCACTAAGAACGGAGTATCAGAATAAGCACCTGATTTCATCTGGCACTTAAATAGATCCTTCCATTCCCTTGTACTGTTATTAATACTTCGACCTCCAAGAAGGAAATTAAACACTTTTTCACACACACTAGAATCAATATACACATTATTTTCAATACTATTACTAACATTACTAAAAATACTATTACTAATATTATTATTACTATTATAACTATTACTATTATTACTATTACTATTATCATTATTACTATTAACAATATCATTTGTTAGGTTGCCACGGTAAAAAGCATTATATAAAAATAAAATTTTATCATTAACTTTACTACGAGTATGATTGAAAAAGGGACAATCAATTAACCAATGACTTATCCATTGTTTATTACTTTTACAACAGGGACAAAAATTAGGACACATTTGGTCCACTATTTTTGCAGCTTTAGCAATTCTAGCATCTAATCTATATCCGCTTCGTGCTCTCAATAGCCAATAGAAACCATATGAAAGATCAGGATAGTCATAACAAAGTTTTATAAATTTTAACATCATCAGCAAAGAGTCCACCACAACACTTTTTTCTTCCAATATTAACACCTTACTTTTCACAGTCATTTAATATATCATTGATGAATAAATTGTAACAAGAATCAACATACAAGGAATATTTAAATCTTTTGAAATAGAATATACATTAATAAAAAATTTGGCTTTTTGTAAACCTGCAACCCATCTTCATCACAATACTAAGATTTTATGTAAAAGCTGCATGATATTATTAATTATACAACTCCAAATATCATCCTCTTAAAACCAAATACATTATCTTTATAAATAAAAATAAAAATAATAATAATAATAAAAATAGATGCACACACAAAATTATTTATTTGTAATTATTTTTTATTTATTTATTTCATACAATTTCTTTTAAACTCTTTTTTTTTTCTTAATTTTTTATATTTAATAGCAATTCTAATTTCATTTAATTACATTTCTTTATCAATATTACATGAAAATTTCATTGTATTTAAAATTTTAAATTAAAAATATAAATTCAAATGGATCAATTATTTGAATTTGTTTGAATAAATATTTAAAAAAAAAAAAAAAATTGCTCATTTATTCGCAAAATTGCAAATTAATTGTTTAACCAATTTACTTCTTCTTACCAGCAGCACCAGAGGCAGCCTTGTCGACCTTTTCAACAGACTTGATAACACCGACAGCAACAGTTTGTCTCATATCACGAACGGCGAAACGACCAAGTGGTGGGTATTCAACGAAAGTTTCGACACAAAGTGGCTTGGATGGAATTAACTTAACCATAGCGGCATCACCAGACTTGATGAACTTTGGATTTTCTTCAAGAGTCTTACCAGAACGACGGTCCATCTTCTTTTGGATTTCGGCGAAACGGCAAGCAATGTGAGCAGTGTGACAATCAAGAACTGGAGAGTAACCATTAGCGATTTGACCTGGGTGGTTAATGACAATAACTTGAGCAGTGAAGGAAGCAGCTTCCTTGGCTGGATCTCTCTTAGAGTCAGAGCAAACATTACCACGACGAATTTCCTTAACAGAAACGTTCTTAACGTTGAAACCGACGTTATCACCTGGAACACCTTCAGCTAAAGCTTCGTGGTGCATTTCAACAGACTTAACTTCAGTGGTAACACCAGTTGGAGCAAAAGTAACAACCATACCTGGCTTGATAACACCAGTTTCAACACGACCGACTGGGACAGTACCAATACCACCGATCTTGTAGACATCTTGAAGTGGAAGACGAAGTGGCTTATCAATTGGACGACTTGGTGGTTCAATAGAATCAATAGCTTCTAAAAGAGTCTTACCAGTGTAGGAACCAGACTTGGTTTCCTTAGTCCAACCCTTGTACCATGGCATGTTGGTAGTGGCTTCAATCATGTTATCACCGTGCCATCCGGAAATTGGAACGAATGGAACAGTCTTTGGGTTGTAACCAGTCTTCTTAATGAAGTTGGAAACTTCCTTAACAATTTCCTTGAAACGAGCTTCGGACCACTTAGCGGTATCCATCTTGTTAACAGCAACAATAAGTTGTTTGACACCAAGAGTGTAGGCAAGAAGAGCGTGTTCACGAGTTTGACCATCCTTGGAAATACCAGCTTCGAATTCACCAGTACCGGCAGCAATAATAAGAATGGCACAATCAGCTTGAGAAGTACCAGTAATCATGTTCTTGATGAAGTCACGGTGACCTGGGGCATCAATAACGGTAACGTAGTACTTTGGAGTTTCGAACTTCCAGAGGGCAATATCAATGGTAATACCTCTTTCACGTTCGGCCTTAAGTTTATCAAGAACCCAGGCGTACTTGAAGGAACCCTTACCAAGATCAGCAGATTCCTTTTCGAACTTTTCAATGGTACGCTTATCGATACCACCACACTTGTAAATTAAGTGACCGGTAGTGGTAGACTTACCAGAATCGACGTGACCAATAACGACAACGTTAACGTGAGTCTTTTCCTTACCCATTCTATATTTATATTGTAGAGAAATAATAATATATTAATATTATCATTCAACATAACTTTTAAAATTTCATAATAATATTTTCATAAATAATTTCTATAATTTTCGCTTTTTATTGCTTCTTTTTTTATTTTTTCTCTAATCCCTAAGTATTGAAAAAAACTACTATTTATTCTTCTCATTTTTAATATTCTTAAATTTTGTACTTTTTCTCTTTTGTTATTGTTAAATAACAAAAAATAATTTAACTACTAAATAAATTAACATAATAAGTGTACTTTTTTTTTTAATAACACTTACCTTATTTATATTTTTAATATTAAATGTAATTAAAATTTGATGATGTATTTTTAAAAATTTGGGTTTATCTGTTCCTTTATATATAAAAAATAATGGCTTTGATGAATAAATAAATGATTGGATATATCAAACTTTTATTTATATAAAAATATTTAATTATTGGGTTAAAAAATTAATTTATGAAAAATGTTAAATGTAGTATACATATCCATATATTTAATTAGTATTCTCATATATTATATTATATTTTAAATATATATTAATTTATATCTATATAAAAATTTTTTTTTACAATTTTTTAATCACATAAATTTTTCGATTAATTATTTCTTTCATTAAAAAAAAAAAAAAAAAAAAAAAAATACTTGGCCAATCGATAAAAAGGAAAATAATAATATAAAAATTATTTATAATATATTAATAAATATATTGTTATATATTAAAATATTTATATTTATATACAAATATATTAATTTATTATATAAAATATATTGCTTTTACCACTATATTTAATCAATATATTATAAAGTATTGCTTTTTTTTTTTTTTAAATTTAAAATTTAAAATTTATATTTATCTTAATATTATATATTATAATAACTAATAAATATATTGTCATCATATAATATTTTATTTTATTTCTCCATTTTTTCATTTTTGGTACATAAATCCTTAATAATGTATTAAATGTATTGGACGATTTAATTACAAATTTATTGGAAGTAAATAATTAATGTAAAAAAAAAAAAAAAAAACAATTTTTAAAGTTTAATTTATTAAAATTTATTATAAAACTATTCCATAAAATTATAAAATTATAAAAATTAATATCACCATAATACTAATAATAAATAATAAATAATTGAATAATATATAATGAATGTTAATAAAGTTTTAATGTAAAAAAAAAAAAAAAAAAAATGAAATCAGTAAACCTGCCTGAATTAATGAATATAGGAAAAAGTTTTATTTTATTTAAATATACTATTAATTAATCGATGTTAATCGATGTTATGCTAAAAAAAAAAAAAAAGAAAAAAAAGAAAAAGAAAAAGATATAATATTTATTACATTAATTCAAGTCACTTTATATATTTTATGTTATTTCATAATTCAATCTAAAGTTTAGTAAAAAAAAAAAAAAAATTATTTTAATTTTATTAAATAAGTAGAGAAAATTTTTTATGATAAAAAGTTTATTAATTATATAAATTATTAGTACTATAATTATAATATTTATGAATCAAGAATTAAAATATTTATATTTAATCACTTTATGTTTGAAAATTTCTGTGGGTCAGTTTTAATATATCTTTATATCTTCCTTTTATTGTTATTATTATATTATTGTTTTATTCTATTATTCTATTATTTTATTATTTTATTATTTTATTATTTAGTTTTATTATTTAATTTTGATATTTGATTTTATTATCCTTTTTTTTTTTTTTATTTTTAGTATTTTATTTTTGATTATTATATTTAGCTTTATTATATATTATTTTATTACTATTGATATATTTAGATTTAATATTCTTTTAAATTAAAATTTAAAAAAAAAAAAAAAAAAAAAAAAAAAATAGTTGTAACATTATTTTTAACTAATCATTGAATAAAATAATTATATAAATAATTATATTTGTGTGGTTCAATCTATCTGTTTTAATTATATAAAAAATTAAAATTAATTAAAAACTCTAATATCTTTAATTCATAATTTTATATAATTCTTTAAAAGTTTATACAAGTTTATATATATATTATATATTTTTATATATACTATATAATATTATGTAATTTTATACAATTTTATATAATTTTATATAAGTTTATATAAAATTATAAAAGTTTATGAAAATGTAAAAAAAAAAAAAAAAAAAAAAAAAAAAACGATGCTCAAAAAAATAAAGTATTATTATTAATAAAATATTATAAATAATATGAATTAACTATTGTATTGAAAGTATCATTTTTTTTTGGACTATGAATTATAAAATAAAATAAAATAAAATAAAATAAAATAAAATAAAATAAAATAAAATAAAATAAAATAAAATAAAATAAAATAAAATAAAATAAAATAAAATAAAATAAAATAAAATAAAATAAAATAAATAGTAGAAATATAAATATAAAGTACAGATGGAATAAAATAAAATAAAATAAAATAAAATAAAATAAATAGTAGAAATATAAATATAAAGTACAGATGGAATAAAATAAAATAAAATAAAATAAAATAAAATAAATAGTAGAAATATAAATATAAAGTACAAATTTAATAAAATAAAATAAAATAAAATAAAATAAAATAAAATAAAATAAAATAAAATAAAATAAAATAAAATAAAATAAAATAAAATAAAATAATCAAAAATATTTTATAATTAGAATAGTTCTAATATCAAAAGTGAATAAAAAGTGAATAAAAAACATTTAATAGTTTAGTATTATTAAAGTTTAATATTTAGTAAGATATTAAAAATTTTTTTTTTTTCATTCTAAACCGCATCATTATCCTCCTTCAATCCTTTCTTTCTTTCTTTTTTTTAAAAAATAAATTATAATAATATAAAATGAAATGAAATAAAAAATAATAATAATAATAATATATTTTATAATATATTTTGATATATTTAATTTTTTTTTTCTTTATTTAATCCATATTCTATATTAAAATTATATTAAAAAAATATTATCCAATAATAATTTAAAAAAAAAAAAAAAAAAGCTGTGTTTTAATTCTTATTTAAAACATTTTTTTAAAGACATATTATATAATAAAAATAAAAAATTTCAAAAAGCAAAAGGTGAGCATTGTTTTTTTTTTTTTTTTTTTTACTTGAAAGACTTGAAATACAAATTTACATTGAATTTAACAATAAAATAATGTTAATTATGAATAATTAATTATTTTAACTATATTTTATAAAGAATGGAAAAGAAAATCTTTCAAAATAAGATTTTAAATTTTCTTTTTTTTCAAAAAAAATTTATCAATTTTACTTTTTTTTTTTTTTTATAAAAAACAAATTGTATATAATAATAATAATAATTTTTATAATATATAATTATATATAATTTTTTTTCTTATTTATAATTTATAATTTTAAAAAATTATTTAATAAAAAAAAATTAATTAAAAATAAAATTTTAATATATTTTATAGACTATTGAAAGTTTATATATTATATTATATTGTAATATATTTGTAATATATTATATGGACTTTTATATTATTTTAATTTAAAAAAAAAAAAAAAAAAACTAATAGCCATACAAACTTCTATAAAAAAAAAAAAATAGATATATAGAAAAAGTAATAAAAAAAAAATACTATAAAAATTGAAAAACTTTTTTTAAACAAAAACTGAATGGTTTTGATTTTTCTATAATTATATAATTATTATGGTTGATGGGGTTTAATATTAAATTATAAAGATAATAAAAGCAAAAATTATATAGTAATTAAAAATAATAATTATTATAAAATTTCAAGAAATTTGTCAAATTTTAAATTATAAAAATAATTAATTATTATAAAAATTATACCTATATTAGTTTTTAATAATAATTATAAATAATCATATCTATATTAGTCAATCAATAAATATAAATAATAATTTAATTCTTTTTGTAATTATTATAAATAATGAATATAAAATTCAATATCATTAATTCATGTTTTCAAAATTCTAAAGCAAAGCATATCAATTGATATTAGTTATTTTATGTCTGAGATATATTAATTTAAAAATAATTATAACTTTTTTGAAACCTTTTCTAAAAGGTATTCATAATTATAGCTAATATATTAATTACTAGTGCAAAAATTTAAATGTCAATTTACTTTCTTTATAAAATGCCCTTTTTTATTTTTTATTTATCTTTATATTTTTATTATTTCAATTGTAAATAAACTTTTATTAATTTAACAAATTTATTTATTATAATTCATTATTAAAAAAATATATCTAATTTTTAGTTTTTATTTTTCATTTTGACCATAATTATTATTATTATTATTATTATTATTATTATTATTATTATTACTATTATTATTATTATTATTATTATTATTATTAATTGGTAGTTTTTTTTTTTTTGGAAATTTTTCTTTCAAATTCATTCATTTAATTAATTAATTAATTAATTAATTATTTATTTATTTATTTATTTATTTATTTATTTATTTATTTATTTATTTATTGTTAGAATATAAAGTTAAATAATTATATTGTTCTTCGTAAATTAATTTCATTTTATATAAAATACATATTATTTTATTATTTGTTTAAATATTTCATTATTTTACTTACAAGCCACGATTAGTATAAATATAGGATAGATTTCAATCTTTGTAATTACTTTTAAATAAACTTTAATCAATAAAATAAAATATTTTAAATATTTGTATTTATTGTCGAAAGATGAGTTTAATAAAATATAGTTAATATAAAAGCCACAATATATTAATATAAAAGCATTTTAATTTAGAATAGTGAAATGCTAGTAGATCACTCTTCCTCTTTATTAATAAAGTTAACTTTAAAAAATACTATATATAAATATATATATTTTTTATATAATATTTTAAAATACCTATTATTTGGAAATAAACGTATTATGATAGAATTCAAATTAGATAGTAATAAATTAGTAATATGTTTATTATTAAATACGTTTATATATCATATTATTATTTAATTAATAATTCTAAACTTTAAATATATTAATTTTGAAAAATACTAGAAAAGACATTCAAGATTTAAATATCATTCAGAATAATAATAAAATTTTTTTTAATGATTAGAGGAAAATAAAATTTTTGAATTTTAAACATTAATATATATATATTATATTTATTAAAATTTAGATTAAAAAAAAAAAAAAAAGTAAATCATTAAATAAAAAAAAAAAAAAATCATATATAAAGTTATATGAAATTTTATTTATTGAAAATTTTAAACATTGAATGGTATAGTATTATTTATTTTATCCTAAAATTATATTATTCTTAAAATCTTATTTTACGTTTCGCGGTTCAATGTTTTAAGCCTTTTGGTATAGCTAAAATTTAATGTTTATTGTAGGTTGGTAACCACCATGGGTTTATACCAATCCTTTCTTTATATTTATGATTACGAATTTGTCTGTTCGCTCTTTTGGTCTGGATTTATGCCTTTCAAATTATAGGTTTATAGGACAAACTCCTTTAGGGTTTTACGCCTTTAAAAATTCAGCGTTATGGCAACTTCTTGAATTTTATGACCTTTGCTTATTTTGACAACTTCGTTGGGTAATTAAATCATTTAGATCTCAATATTATCAATATTTGCATTTATAAAATTATTCTTTAATAAAATATACACAAAAGAAGATACTTTAATTATCAATTAAAGTAACATCTTAACATTTTTTTATTTATGATTTCTATTAAGAGTATTAGTAGTGTATGAAGGATATATAAAAATAATATAAATTGTTCTAATTATATATTTAATTTTTTTTTTTTTTTTTTTTTTTTTTTTTACGAGGTTTCTTCAATTCTTCAGTCTTGATCATTTCAAATAGGTTTATTCCTCTTCATTAAATTGACATAATGTGTAACTTTTATCCTAATTTAAAAAAAAAAAAAAATTCCAATTTATTTTTTCTTTGACATAATATTGTGTCGGGCAAACGCTTTTTTGCTAAAAATCTTTTAAGAGTCAGAGAAATTTTGAGGTTTATATATATATATATTTAATACCAAAATACAAATAGAATGAATAAAATTAAAAATTTAATAATAAAAAATTAATTTCAATCTAATAATTATAACTATTATTATCATTATCAAATACAATATATATTGTTCATTTGTTTTTTGTTTTTTGTTTTTTGTTTTATTTTTAGTTTTTGTCGTTTTTATAAAAAATCAAAATTTTTTTTTATGTTTTTAAATTAATTTATTTTTTTTTTTTTACAGAAAAATTTTTTTATAAATGTAGCCATTTTCAATTGAATTTATTCATTTAAAATTTTATTTTATCTCTTATATTAGTAATATAATTCTAATTATATGATCCAATAGAAATGTCAAATAAAAATTTTAAAAAAAAAAAAAAAAAAAAAAAAAATTTAGTTACTAATTAATTATAATTATAATTATAATTATATGGATGGTATATTTTAATATGATCAAGGAAATTTATCATTATAGTAGTTGTTCTTTATATAATAAATTAATTTCTATTAAATATAGACAGTTAACTATTACTTTTGATATTTAATAAATTAAAAAAAAAAAAATATATATATATATATGTATATATAATAAAATAAAATAAAAAATAGTAATAAAAGTTCATCTATTTTATATTTATAGACCATTCTCTCACTTTTCTTTTTTTTAAGAAACCTTAAATATGTATCTCAAAAAAAGAAATGTAAATAAATAATAAAAATAAATAATAAAAATAAATGATAAATAATATAAAATAAAAATATTAAGAATTTATATATATAATATGTAATTTTCATTGATTAATTAATTAATTAATCTTACTAAATATGTTATCATTTGATTCTAAACTTTCTAAGGAAGGTTCCTTAACTAGATTTGTTTCCCAGTAAAGATGAATGATAATAAGGATAATAATTGATAATAATGATATGAATAATAATAATAATAATAATAATAATAATAATAATTATAATTATTATTATGCTGTCGTTGTTGCTAACTCATTGATACTATAAAAAAAATCGACTTTACAAATAACGACAAAAAAAAAAAAGAAATTCTAATAATAAAATTATATATCAATTTTACTTTTTATTTTTATTTTTTTTATTTTTATTTTTATTTTTATTTTTATTTTTTTTTTATATATATTTATTATTATTATTTTTTATTATTTCTTATTTTTTTTATTATTATTTATTTATTGTTATTATATCTATACAATTTATAATTAAAACTTTATTCAACTAAAGAAAACTAATATATATATATATAATTAATTCCCTTATCTTTAATAATAATTTTTTTTTTTTTTTTTTTTTATTAATAAACCATTATATTTTTATGAATTTTGAATCATAGTTTATATCTTCGATAGAAAAATTGGTAATAATTAAAAAGAATGAAAAAAAAATTTTTTTTAATATTTTATAAATAATATTAAAACTTTATTTAAGGGATGAAAAAAGAAAAGAAAAAAAAAAAAAAAAAAAAAAAAAAACTAAAGTAATGCACTTTTCTTTTGAGAATGTACAATTGATTTTTGTATTTGATACCATAATGCATCAATATCATTAGAATCATTTCTTATAATTACTTTGGCGTGTTTATTTCTTTCCTTATTAGATAGCTGTGAATTCATTCGTTTTATTGCTTCTTCTTTTGTTAACTGATTTCGATTCATTAATCTTGTAACAGCTATATCATCATCAGTTTCTGTAGTCCATATTTCATCTTTATTATTTATATATTTATTATTATTATTATTGTTTTTATTATATAATTAATTATATTGTTATTATTATTGTAGTATTATATTAGTAGTATTATTTTGTTATTAGTATTTTAGTAGTATTATTTTATATGTAGTATTATTTTTGTAGTATTATTTTATTAGTATTATTTTTGTTTTTTGTTTTTTGTTTTTTGTTTTTTTGTTTTTATTGAATAAATACAATAATAAAATTATTTAGTTGAAGTTATTATTTAATAATTGATAAACAATAAATAAATTATTTTAAAATATAATATTATAATAAATATTAAATAAAATTAAATTAGAATATCAACAAAAAAAAAATAATAATAAATAAATAATTTAAAAAAAAAAAATAAATATAAATACAAATATAGTTAATTATAAATAAATAAAAAAAAAAAAGGCAATTTATAAATTATAATGTTAATTTTAAAATTCATTTTAAATTTTAAAAATTTTTGTAAAAATGAAATTTCAAAAATCATTTTAAATTTTAAAAATATTTATAAAATAAAAAATTTTAAAATCACTGTAAAAAGTAAAGAAAAAAAATAATATTAATATTAATATTAATTTTAAAATGAAATTTTAAAAAAAAAAAAAATAATAATAACTTTATTTACCACATAAATCATCCCAACCTGCTTCTATCAAAAGTGCAGCTTCTAAAACAATCATTACATTATCTTTTGAATTTTCTATTTCTTTTTTAACAATTTCTTTAGTCGCTGGCCATACAATATTATTTAATTCAACTCTCTTTCATTTAAATTATAAATATGAAAAAAAAAATAATAATAATAATAATAATAATAATTTTAAAAAAAATTAAAAAATTAAAAAAAAAAAAAATAATATATAAAATATTATAATAAAGACAAAGTTAAAAGTTTGTTCATATTATTTAAAATTTTATATATTTTATATATATATATATAGTAAAAAAAAAAAAAATATATATATATATATATCATTATTATTAATAATATATAATATGAATAAATTAATATATAAAAAATTTGGTGAAAAATTAATTTACCTTTTCTTTTGAAGTAAATACTATTTTACCGAGGGCATTTCTTTCAATTTCTTTCGTTTCTGGGTTTATAATATCAACTCCAAATACTTTAATTAACTTTTATTATTTAATTATATCAATAGTAAATAATAAATTAATAAATAAATTTTAAGAATATGAAAAAAAAAAAAAAAAAAAAAAAAAAAAAAAAAAAAAAAAAAAAAAAAAAAAAAAAAAAAAAAAAAAAAAACAGAAATTACATTTTAAATTTTATCTATTATATTATTATTATTTATATTTATATATTACTTTATCATAGGTAGGAGTTCCTAACTTGTAAGCTTCATGTGCTTTTCTATCAGCATCTATACATTTTATTCCTAACTGTATATATATTTTTTAAAAAAAAAAAAAAAATATGATATCAATTAATATTAATTTTTGAAATTCGAAAAAAAATATATATATAAAAAAAAAAAAAAAAAGGATTTAAAAGATATTTATTAAAAATTTAATTTGTAAATTTTAAATATAGATATAATATATATATAATTTTATATCAAAACTACTATAAAATAAAATATTTATCAGTGACTGTGACGAAAATATTATATATAACTATAATTAAATAATTAAAAAAAAAAAAAAAAAAGGAAAAATCAAATTTCAAGAAATCATTAATTAAAAATAAAAATAGAAATTGAATTTCAATTTTAAAAATTTTTAAATATTAAAAGGTCCTAGTAAAAAAAAATATATATATATATATATATATATAATTTAATAGTATTATGTAAATAAAATATTATTTACTCTTTCATGTAATAGTTTAGCAACTGTAGATTTTCCTGAACAAATTCCTCCTGTTAATCCTATTACGAACATATTTAAACTATTTATCTATTTATTTATATTTATTTATATTTATTTATATTTATTTATTTATTTCATTTATTTATATTATTTCTGTAGTTTTTTAATTTTCAATATTTTATATTATTCACAATATATATTTTTTAAATAAAAGTTTATACAATTCTTTAATTATTTATTATTATTTTTTAAAAAAAATTTAAATAAAATAAAATGATGTTATAAAATCTTAAATTATATATGAATAAATTATTAAAGTTTTCCGTTTCGATTCAGTAAAGAATCAATAAATAATAATATTATTATTATGAAATGTCTGTCTCAATTTACAAAATATTATATTTATAACAATATTTTGTAATAATAATAATTGTAAAAACGAATAAATAAAATTATATAATAACAAGATATTGAAAAAAAAATAATAATAATAACAATAATTTATAATTCTTTAAATATTGGAAATAATAATAGATATCATTTAAAAGGTATATTTTAATATATTAAAATAAAATATATAATAATATATCAATATTTCTATTGATATTATTATTTTAATATTTAATATATATGTATTTTTTTTCTTTTTTTTTTTCTTTTCTCTCTTTTATTGTTTTTTTCTTTTTTTTTTTCTTTTCTCTCTTTTATTGTTTTTTTCTTTTTTTTTTCTTTTATTATTATTCTTTTTTTTTTTTATTATTATTACCCTTAAATTTTTAAAATTTATAATATTTTTTTTATTTAGAATTATAAATAAATATAAAGAAATGAAAAGAGACTCTTTTTTATATTTTTTAAAAAATTTTATATTTATTCTTTTTTTTTTTTTTGTTATTTTATTATTTTATTTATTTTATTTACTTTATAATTTTTTTTTTGATTAATTATCTTTTTTTCAATTTATTTCGAATTATTATTTAATTTTTACTATATATTATATTACATTTTATTATATTAAAATATATATAAGTATTTATTTCCAAATTTTTTATTTTTTTTTAAAAAAGATAAAAATAAAGTTATTATCAATCTTAATTAAAAAAATAATTAAAAAATAAATAAATAGATAGATAAATAATAATTATTTAATTATTTAATTAATTAATAAATAAATAAATAAATAAAATAATAATAAAAAAGTTGATATAATAAAATAATTTTAGATAAAAAAAATAAATATATATTAAAGGATTAGATTTCATAAATTAAATAATTATGGAAAGGTTAAATTTTTTTAATATCGAAAAAAAGTTCTAATCAAAAAATAAAAAATAATAAATTTTTTTTTTTTGGTAAAATTAAATATGAATTTTTTTTTTAGGGATTTTTCATATCATTTTATTTATATGATATAAAGAAATATTATAATATTATATATTATTATGAAATTAGTAAATTTTATTTTTTTTTTCTTTTTTCTCTTTCTTCTTATACATATTAACATACATATAATATATCTTATTTATATATTATTTAGTACTTGTATTATTTTATCATTTTATTATTAAATAAGATATATTTCAAAGAAAGAAAGGAGAAAAGAGATAGTCGCAGTCGTTCGTACAAATTGATAAACAAAATAAAATAAAAATAAAATCTTTTTAATAAAATTATCAATGAAAAAAGAAAAAAAAAATTATTTTATATTACTTTTGTTCTAATTTTAAAATTTATATAGAATTTTATTATTTCATTATCTTTTAAAACACATAAAATCTTATTAATAAATAGGAATATATTTATTAATCTCATTATCGGAATGAAGATTAATATTAATAAAAGTCATTAAAAAAGAAGATATTTTAAGATATAAAAATAATATTACGGAACTGTTATTAAAAGAAATTTTTTTTTTTTTTTTTACATTAGTTTTTAATTTAGATTATTTACCTTTAAATTTTTATCTACTTTAATGAATAAAAAAAAAAATTTAATAAAGTTGTTTAATATTGATATAGAGCTAAAAATTAATAGCTTAGGATTGTATGAATAATAATAAATAATCATGTTATTAATAAAAAGGAAATCTAAAATAATAAAATAAAATATTTATTTATATTATTTTAAGGACTATTTATGAATATAATTAATTAAATTAAAAATATTATGTATAATTATCTATAAAATAAATTAATAAATAAATAAATAAATAAATAAATAAATAAACATAAAATAGATATAATAAAATAATAAATCATGAATAAAATAATTAAAAAATATTATATATATATATATATATATTTTTTTTTTTTTAAAATATGACTTTTAATGTTTATATGAGATATGAGTCTATGTCAACCTAATTTTTTTTTTTTTTTTTTTTTATATTTAATGTTTATATTATTTTAATTTATATAAAAAATAATAAAAAAAAAATAAATAATAATTAGGTTAACTTAGTATACTTTTTTTTTTTTTTTTTTTTTTTTTTTTTTTTTTTTTATTTTATTATTACTATTTTATTATTATTATTATTATTATTATTTTATTATTATTATTTTATTATTATTATTATTTTATTATTGTTATTTAATTTTTTTAATTAATTATTTTTTTATTTTATTTTTTATTTTAAATAGTAAAAAAATATTTATAAATATATTTATCAATTAATACTACTAATTCTTTATTTATGGCGCAGCTCTATATTATTCCATACTATTTAAAGTGCCTTATAGTTAAATAGATCTAAATAAAAAATTATCCATATTTAATTTATTAAAATTTTATTTTATTTTTTTTTTTTTTTAAATTTTATTTTTTCAAAAATTAATTAAACTTATCAAAGTCCATATTATATATATATATAAAGATTTTTATTATTACCTTAAATAAAAGATTTAAACTTTTTTTTTTTTTTTTTAAAAAATCAAAAATTAATAATAATCATATATATTCTAAATTATTATTTATTATATATAATATATATATTTTGAAATTAATTTAATTTATATGCTTTTCCATCTGTTGAATAGTTATATTAAATTTTTTTTTTTTTTTTTTTTTTTTTTTTTTTTTTTTATTAAACTTCCGATGTGTACCACATTTATTATCATCCCTCCTCTTTTATAAGGTATAGAAATATTGGGTGTAGTCACAATATTTTTTGTAGGCTTTTTTCTCAGGGGCGGATATTGTCCCTGCTGGACGGGCGTTACTTAATATTCAAACATTGACGTTCTGACATGCATTTAACTGCAGAGAATTTTTTTAGTATGTTTTTTTTTTTTTTTCTGAGTGTCTCTCCACTTCTTAACTTTTCTTTTTTAAAGTAGAAACCCATTAACCTAATCCAATGAGATACGTACAAAGCTTCCCTTGGCAAATTGGATATTTGTTAGAAAGATTTTTTTTTTTTTAATTTAACTTTTTAACGTTATTTTTTATATTTTATTATTATTATTATTATTATTATTATTATTATTATTTTTTTTTTTTTATAGAATTTACTAATGAATTTTTCCTTTTTCTTCATATATGAAAAATCTCAACTGTCAATTTAAAATAAATTCATTATTATTGAAAAAGTAATACCTTTAACAAATTTATCTTTTAATTCTTTTAATTAAATATAGTATCAAAAAAAAAAAAAAAAAAGAAAAAAAAAGAAAACTTTTTTAATTTTTATATTATTATTATTATTTTCTTTATTTTGTTATTTTATTTAAATTTATTATTATTATTATTTTATTTTATTATTATTATTTTTTTTTTTTTAAAAATAATTAATATTATAATCTTATTTTTCATTAGTAATAATAATTATTTATTTATTTATTTTATTTTTTTAATAATTATATATATATAATTATCATTATTTTTATTAATTATTATTATTTTTATTAATCATTATTTTTAAATAATCTATTATTGTTAATTATTAATTATTATTATTATTTTATATATTTTTATTAATTATTATTATTTTTATTAATCATTATTTTTAAATAATCTATTATTGTTAATTATTAATTATTATTATTATTTTATATATTTTTTTTAAATTATTTTTTCTTTATTTTTTTTTTTTTTATTTTATTATTATTATTATTAATTATTTTTTTATTATTTTATTCTTTTTAATTAATTTTTTTTTTATTTATTTATTTATTTATTTATTAAGTAATTATTTATAATCATTAACAAAATAGTATTGTTCATGATGAATATAGATAAAAAGATAAAAAAGAAAGAAAAAAAAAATAATAGTATTAATTTAATAGATATAATGACTTTTTTATTTTTTTTATTTTTTTTTTTTTGTTTTGTTTTATTTTATTATATATATAAATATATATTATTATTATTTTATTATTATTTTATTGTATTGTGTATTGATTTGTTTTTATATTATATAAAATATAAATATATGTATATATATCTTTTTTTTTTTTTTTTTTTTTTTTTTTTTTTTTTTTTTTTTTTTTTGTAAATCGAATAATTTGTTTATATACGTATAAATATATAATAATTAAAATTTAAAATTATAGTTATTAATGCTTTTAAGGTTGTAAGTATTCTCTTTTTTTTTTTTTTTTTTTTTTTAAAAAAAAAAAAAAAGTTTATTAAAATGTTTATGAAGAAACGACCGAAGAATTAGATGAAGATATATCTTGTTTTATTGGTTCAGCTGGTTTTTCTACATTTACTTTCTTTTCTTGCTTTGTAGGAATTAATTCAACATAATCTATTATTATTAGAAAATAGTTAATAATATAATAAAATATTTAATAAAAATTATTTTTTTTTTCAATTAATTTATTTATTGATTAATTTTTAAATAATTTATTATTATTATTATTATTATTATTATTTTATTTTATTTTTTTTTTATTTTTTGTTTTTAATTTTAATTTTAATTTCTATTTTCTATTTTATTTTTTATTTTTTTTTATTTTTTATTTTAAATAACTAATTAATTAATTAATAAAACTTACTTGATGGAAAAACACCGGATGGTCCATGCTGTAATCTACCTTTCCACCATTGACTTGGTTGACCATTTTGATCAAGTTTCGATATAATTGCAATTATATCACCTTTTTTAATATCTAATTCCATTGGACTTTGAGCTTGGAAATCGTATAAGCATCTAGCAAATTCTATAATTGGTTTACCTTCAGCATTTCTTGGGAAGGCTGATAGTGATTGAGTACCCGCTAATGCTGGATTCATTGGTACATTTCCAGGGAGCATACCCATTTGTTGTTGTTGACGTCTCCTAATAATATTAATAACTTTAGTCATTAAGTATGGAAGACCAAACATAAATAAAACAAATAAAATGACAGGTTTGCTAGATTGATGTTTATTACTTTTTATAACTTGAGATTTTGATGAATCCTTTGAAAACGATTCAAATTCAGCAGCATTGATATTTGGTTTTTCTAAACCCAACCAACGTTTGATATATTTTATTATATTAAAAGCAGATAGAATTTCACCTAAATTTACTCTTAAATGTGTTAATTGATCAGCAACGCCAACCATGGCCATAAATGATGAATGAGTAGCCATGAATGTAGAATCTAACATTTGAGCAAAACCTCCAAATGCTTGAACAATTGAGCTCATTGTTTGAAAAGCTGTTTGTGTACTTTCTTCCATTTGTCTAGTTAATGAGAATTCATTATTCATCATACCTGGATAACCATAACCCATTCGATTATAGCCATAACCGAGACCACCATAAGATGAATAACCAAGTCCACCGTAGCCACCATAACTACCAAAACGACTATATGGTGAGTAAGAACTATATCCTCCGTAACCGTATGAACTACCATAGCCTCCATATCCTAAAGAACTATAACCTAAGGAAGATCCATAGGTATCATAATCAAGACCTAATGTTAATAATAATAATAATAATAATATTGACAATTATAATATATATAAATAAAAGAAAAAATATTAATAACAAATGAATTTCAAAATGTTGAATAAATTTCACAACTATTATTTTTTAAATAATAAATTATTATTAAACTTTTTAGCATATATAATTTTGGATTAAATATTTAATAAAATATATACTAATTCTCTTAATAAATAAATATTATATAAATATAAATAACTAAAATTATTTTATTGTAAATTTTATTAAATTTTAAGAATTAATGTGAATAAAATTAAATTTATTATTAAAAAAAAAAAAATAAATTTAATAATTAATAATAAATTTTTGAATGAATTTTATTCACATTATTAATTCTTATTTCTTTTCTTATACTGTATAAATAGTTTAAGAAGCCAAGTTTATATAATTATAATATATATATATTTATTTATATGAATTTTACCTGTTCTTGTTAATGAGGAGGTTGTTGGCCTTGGTGGTAACGCAGGAGCATTAGATGATGTTGCTACGGCTGTTGCATCGGACGCTGTATCTTTCACTGCTGAATCTGTTGTAACTACAGCTGTTTCAGCTGGTGCTGAAGGAGCAGTAGTATTTGCATTTTTTACATAACCTCTTTCCCAAGGTTTTGGAGGTGATACCATTTTGCTTTATTATTATGTTGTTAAAGTTAATTATTATAATTTTTATATTTTGGAATATTATATTATTATTATTATTATTAACAATTTTATTGAATGATTTTTTTTTTTTTTTATTTTTTTTTTGTGTATTTTTATCTTAATATATTTAATATGATAGTTTTTATTATTTGCTTGCTTGCTAATTTATTTGTATTATTGAAACTTTTTCTATTATATTTTTAATTAAATATTCATTAATATAAAAATAATATATTAATAATAAAATATTTTAGTATTTCACAAATATATTTTATAAATTATTTCAATATTAAAATATAATTTAAACAATTTATTGTTATTTACTATATTTTAATTTTAATTTTAATATTTTTATTATTTAAAAAATATAATTATATCACAAGATTATTTTGTTTAGTAGATGTTTTTTTTTATAGAGTTAGAAGAAGAGTAGAAATAGAAGCAATTAGAAATTGAGAAAAAAAAAAAAAAGAAAAATAGAGGAAATTGACATCTTGTATTAAGCGTATTACCCATCTTGTTTTAACATTTCCAAAGTATGAGGATTAATACAGTTTATATATATATATTTTTTTTATAGAGATATGGTATTTTCCATTATTGCCCTATTATATCTTGCTTTAAGATTATTAAAAGTTTCGTTATCTTATTGGAACTCCAATAATACTAGTCCTAAAGCCTGATCTGCTTTTACAAAATTTCAACAAATTGTTTAAATCCTAAGCGCTCTTCAGAGAATTTCTGGCTGATTCTTATAATACCCATAAAATACTAATTTCTTCAGTTGTAATATTTTTTTTTTTTTTTTTTTTTTTCACTCACACTTTTACTATATTGTAATATATATATTGTTTCATATTTTCTTTGTTTTTAAATTCCTCTGAATTATATCATTAAAAGATGTCCATTTAGAAATTTCCATCATTCTACTAACTCCTTTAAAACCAAACATGCAACCAATAAACAAAAATATTAAAATTAAAAATTAAATATAGTAAACAAGTATATTACCTTTAATTTTTATTATATTTTTAATTAAACCTAATTATTAATAATAACGAAAGAATTTATTTATATGATGAAAAAAAGTCAAAAAAAGGAAGAATTTTTATATATTGATATTTAATATGAAATTATTATAATTTTAATTTAAATATTATTATTGAGATGTATTTCTATTTTTCTTTTCTTTTTATTTTTTTTTCTTTTTTCCTTTTTTCTTTTTTTTCTTTTTTTTTTTTTTTTTTCTTTTTTTTTTTTTTTTTTTTTTTTTTTGTTTGTTTGTTTGTACTTTTTCTTTCTTTCTTTCTTTTTTTTATTTTTAATTAAATGTTATATAAAAAAGTACAGTTTGAGTTATTATAATATTCTAACTATTTAGTACTTTAGAGAAAAAAGTAATTTTTTTTTTTAATATTTTCATTTATTCATTATTAATTTTTTTTTTTATTTATTTTTTTTTACTAATTTATTTATATTACATATATATCATTTAAACAAAAATTTAATAAAAGTAATTATGAAATATAAATAAATAAATAAATAAATATAAATAAATAAATATAAATAAATAAATAAATATAAATAAATAAATATTAATAAATAAATAAATAATAAAATAAATAAATAGATAATAAAATAAATAGATAGTATAAATAAATTATATCACATAATATATAATATAAATATATTTTAAAAAGTAATAAATTTATATTAATAAGAAACTAAATCATTATACTATTTATTTATTAGGAATAAATTGAATTAAAATGTATACATTTTCATTATATGTCATTCCATATTAAAAAATAAAAAACTTTTTTTTTTTTAGTAGAAAATAACAAATGACAAATTTTAATATGACAATTTTATTAAAAAAAAAAAAAAAAAATCAAAAATTTAAAGTCCTGAAGTAAATTAGTATCATATGTTATATTTTTAAAAAAATTTAAAAAAATATAGTTTAGAATTAGGATAACTAAAAATAGAATAAAATGAAATATTAAATATCTATTTTAAAAATATTCATCCATATATTATTATCATTCCTTTATTCTTTTTTTTAAAAAAAAAAAAAAAATTAAGGAATAAATACATTTTAATTACAATATAACATTATTGGTTATATTCAATTTACATTATGATTGGTTAAATTTATGTTATGTAACTACAATTTTATACATATTTTATATTTTTTATCAATCGATATCTTAAATGGAAAAAAAAAATATACTATATACATTATTTAATTATTTATTTATTTATTATTTATTATTTATTATTTATTATTTATTATTTATTATTTATTATTTAATTGTTTATTATTTATTATTTATTATTTATTATTTAATTATTTTAATTATTTATGATTTATTATTTATTATTTATTATTTATTATTTATTATTTACTATTTACTATTTATTATTTATTTACCTTTTATTTTATTTATTAATAGATATTTATTATTTAGTACCATTGATTATTTATTATTAATTATTTTTCTTTTAGAAAATTATGAGTAAAATAAATAAAATATTCAAAAGTTTATCAACTATTTTATTAGATTTAATATATATAATTAAAAAACTAACATATTACATATTAGATTTTTAATGACCCTACTAATTAATTTTTTTTTTTTTGATTTTTTATTTATAAATTCATATATATATATATGAAATATATATATAAGTGTATAATAATATACATGAAATGAAATAATCTTTTATAAACTATTATAAATGCATAAAATTGTCATTTTATTAATGGATATTCATACTTTTTTTTTTTTTTTTTTTTTTTTTAAAAATGTAGAATTAATATAAAAATACTCTAGTCTAATCTTTTAGCAATAAAATTAATAGGACTTTTTGTTGCTATTATATAATTAAAATTTTAAAAATTTGATTGTATAATTTAATTACAATATAATTAGTTAAAAAAATATAACAATATAAATAATTTATAATATTAATAATATTATATTTTTACATTTTTATATTTTTACATTTTTATATTTTTACACTTCTATATTTTTACATTTTTATATTTTTACATTTTTACATTTTTACATTTTTATATTTTTACATTTTTATATTTTTACATTTTTATATTTTTACATTTTTATATTTTTACATTTTTATATTTTTACACTTCTATATTTTTACATTTTTACATTTTTATATTTTTACATTTTTATTAAAACTATAAACAATTCTTCTATTTTTTTTTATTTTATTTTTTTGTTATTCTATTTTCTCTTTCAGAGAGCGTTAAAATGTTTTATATAGAATAAAATAAAAATAAGATTTAAAGTTTATTTAATGACTTCTTATTTCTTTAACTCTGATTAATCAAATCAAATCAAATCATATTAAATGTAATGTATTGAAGGTTCAATTTGGAATAATTTATTATTAATTAGAGTTCATTTTTATATAATAAAATTTTTTATGGAACCTTTTTTTTTTTTTTTTTATTATTAATAGTAAAATAATTTTTTTTTTTTTTTTTACAAAAAAAACAAAACAAAACAAAACAAAACAATTTATGTTAATACTAATGAATGAAGCATCGACTTACCATTTCATAGGTGAAACAAATTATTATTGTTTTAATATATTTTCAAAATATATTGTATGTATAATTATTATTTTTAAGAATTTTTAAAAATATATAACAAATTATAAAAAATAAATAATAACTATTATTAATTATTATTAATTAAAGTTACTAATACAATTTTTAATAATAAAAATTAAATAAAGTTTAATAAATACTAAATAAATAAATAAATTAATAAATAAAAAACAGAAATATAAATTTTTTTTAACTAAAAATAAAGCCAACGTTAAAATAAGCATGGCTAATTACCCACGTGTTTCTATTCTAATATTTAATAAAAATTTAATATTTAATCGTTATAAATATATTTAAATTATATTTATAATTGTTTAAATAATATATAATAAAAAAAAAAAAAAAAAACATAATTATAAAAAATATAAAAAATATTATATACAATATTTATTATTATTTCTTTTTTAGTGCTATTTAATTTTCTTAGAAAAAAAATATATTTTATATTTAACTACTTATATTTTATTAATAATATATGTTTTAAGTTATTTTTAATAATTTCATTAATAAATAATCTATTAGATGTTGTATGTAATTTTAGGCTTAATTGTTAATTTTTCATCAAACTTTTAAAGTTAAAAAAAAAAAAGATTAAAAGGGTTGTTGTAACAAAATTTTTTTAAAAATAAATTTTTAATGTAAAAAGGTTTATTATAAAAAATTAACTATTTATATTCATTAGATTGTAATATATAATTTAGTTAATAATAAAGTTTATTAATATTATATATTAATTTATTTTTTTTTAAATTAATATATGATATTATATGATATTGTTACACCAAATAATTTTTTTTTATAACTAATTATAAAGTGTAATACTAATTAAAACCAAATTTATAGGTTATATCAGAGATTAATATTAAAAATGAATAAATAAATAAATAATAAATAAATAAATAAATAGATAAATAAATAAATAAATAAAATAAAAATCTTTTTTAAAAAAATTTTTTTTTTTTTAATATTTAAAATTTATAATTCTATTGATTCAACAGTAAAAAAAAAAAAAAAACACAAAATTATTAAAAAAACAAATAAAAAAACAGATAAAAAAAATGATATTAAAAAAAAAAAAGTATAATTTATAACTTTTCAAATTATATTTATTACAAAATATTACAAAAAACAAAAAATATATATATATTAGTAAATATAATAAAATATTATCTGATATTATTTTTTATTATATATTGAATCCGTTTTAATTAGCATATTTATACTTTTAAATAATATAATAAATAAAATATTTAATTTATTGAAACCTTTTTTTTTTTTTTTTTTTTTTTTTTTTTTTTAGATTTTAGAATATATCTACATAAACATACGTCCTTCTTTTTACACAAATCATTTATAAATATATTTATATCTACTGTTAGTACAACCTAGAGTTGTGTATTACTCAAAAATTTTGCGGGTCACAAAGCATATTACATGTATTGCGCAACCATAATAAAAATCTCTAATTGGTCACAACAATTTGGCGTTAATCTTAGTTTCTTAATCTTAAGGGTACTGATTTATATCCCAAAATAGTCATAGGTGCATAAAATGTGGCTTAAGTAAGGTTAAGGAATTTCATGATTTTCATAAAAATTGACAAATAGTTGTGTTCCTTTCAGTTAACTAGATTTGTTGGTAAATATAATATATTATTATAATATTCACTCATCCTAAGTATAATATTCTTTTCTTATCCTTAAAGATAAGACCTGAGTAGAGTATGAGATAATATATAAATCATATTTACTATGACGAGCAAACTTCCAACTTCATTTTTAGGGAAAACTCAGAGTAGGGAGAAAATACTTTATATAAATTAAGAGACATACGTAGGGTTGATCCAGAAACAACCTTACATGTATTTGCCAGGATAAAAATTGGAAACACAATTTATTATTATCAGTAATAAAATAAAAAAAAAATAGTATTAAAATTCAAATTTTTGCTATTAAAAAATAATTACCCTAATTATTTTAATATTTATTTTTGTGATAATATATATAGAATAAAAATATAAATTATTAAAATTATTATTGTTAAGGCAATTTATATATAAATTATTAAAATTATTATTATTAAGGTAATTTAAATATAAATTATTAAAATTATTATTATTAAGACAATTTATAAAAAAATAATTACTTTTTACTATTTGAAATATATATATATTAAAAATAATAAGATGTTATAAAAAAATAATTACTTTTTACTATTTGAAATATATATATATTAAAAATAATAAGATGTAATAAGTTTAGATTTTTTATATACATATATTATATTTATCCCATAGAAATTATTGAAATAGATATTAATTAAAAGAAAATAATAAATTTTAATAAACTTTGATAATTTTCATTTTAAAATAATATTCCGTTTTAATATTAAAATATTTATATAAAATCTACTTTGGATATTAGTAAAAAAATATGAAAAAAATTATTTTTAATATAATATGTAAAAACTTATATTTTTTCAAAATTAATATTTGTTAAATAAAAAAAAAAAACATTTATTTTTATGTTTTCAAAAATAATATTTGTTTAATAAATAAAAACATTTATTTTTATAAGTTACAACTAATGTAGCTTACAGATGTGATTGAAATTATTAATAAAAAATTAAAAAAACTTAAACTACTCATAACATTAAAGTCATTAATTGTCAACTTTTATTATACAATAAAAAAAAATTTTATAATTTATAATTTTATATTATAAAAAAAAAAAAAAAACAACAAATAATTTTTATAATTTATAATTTTAGATTATAACTAATTAGAGGTTATATTTAAAATTTACAGAATAAAATTATAAGTTTTGTTTGATATAACACTGAAGAATTTAAATAAAGCTTTTTTTTTTTTTTTTTTGTATTTATGTACATAAAATTTAAATAATAACAAAATTAAAACATGTTAATTAAAAGTTCAATAATAATAATAATTAAAATAAGTTAATTAATAGTTCAATAATAATAGCATGAATTAAAACTGTTAATAATTAAATAATAATAGCAAGAATTAAAACATGTTAACAAATTGCTAAATATAACAAACATTATTAATAGTTTTAAATAGATAAAAAAAAAACATTAAAAAGTTTTAATATGAAATAAGTAGTATATACTAGATTATATATAATAAATAGTAATATTTAATAACACCTTTCATTATTCATTATAGAATTTAATAATTATATATATATATATATATATAATTTTTTTTTTTTAAATATTTTATTGTAATAATCTTTTATTATATTTATTTATAATAATTCAATATAAATGTATTTATGTTTTGAGATTAAAATATTATGTAATATATTAAAAAAGAATAGATTACTATTGTATATGAAATAAATTTAATTTTTCAACTTTTTATTTAAATTATAATTTCATTTAAATTGTAATTTATATTAAATGCGATTTAATAGTTATTTATTTTATATTAATTATTAGTTACACAAACTATTTCTATTTAATATTTATTTTGTAACTACTATTAATTATGCTTCAATAGATTAATTTATTATCATATATATACATAAATTATATTAATTAATTAATTAAATTAATAATAAATTGATCATTGCTATTTTTTTTTTTACTTTGTAGCACTTGGAAATAATTTGAATGCAAACTTTATTCAGTATTAAATGATAATATCACTTTAAGTGGTATATAATATCGACTATTGTTAAAAAACATTTTATTATATATTATAAATATATGTGAATAGCTTATTAATTTATGATTCTATTAACAATATTAATATTGATATATTAATAAAATGTTTTATTTATTAACATAATATATTACTATAATAAACATATTTTGTATTTTTTTTTTTATTTTTTTATTTTATTTTATTATTATTATTTTTTTTAAAAAAAAAAAAGAAACATTTTTTTTTTTTTTCCTTTTTTCTTTTTGAATAAATAAATAAATAAATAAAAAAAAAAAAAAATAAATAGAATTATAGAAGGATTGTGTTCTCTAGAATATCTTATAATTTTTTATTAGTATTTTTAAACAATTTATTTATTGAAATCTCTTAGAAAAAAAATTATACCTTTTTTTTTTTCTTTTTTGTTTGTAAATTATTATTATTATTTTGTAAAATACTATTTATATCAATAATAATAATAAAAAAGAAGAGAAAAAAAAAAAGAAAGAAAAAAGAAAAAGAAAGAGGAAAAAATTAAAGAGATAAAGTACAATAATAATAAATAAAAAATTATAAAGATGTTATTAAAATTTAAATAAAGTTAATTTCATTTTTAAATTAAAAGTTTAAATAAAAATAAAAAGATTAATTATAATTATGCTTTTAGAAAGCAATTAAACAAAATAATAATAAAAAAATCAAAAATAGAAATAATACTTATAACGATATTAAAAAATAAAAATAAACAAAATAAATAAATAAGATATATAGAATAATTAAAAGTATAAAATATAAAGTATATCGTGAAATATATATATTTTTTATTATATTATAAAATCAATAGCAATTTTAATAATTGTAAGAATTAGTTTAATTAACTAATTTTTTTTTTTTTTTAAAAGTACGATAAATTTTATATTTTCATTTTAATTATTATTAATATAAAATTTAAATATTAAACAATAAAATTAAAAAAAAAAAAAAAATAAAAGCGAAATAAATATTTATTAAATAATCTTTATATTTAACATTTTTAGTATTATCCATAATTTAATTATAGAATAATATTAAAATATAAATATAAAGATAAAAAATTCATCTTTTAAACATAGAATACGTTAACATATCTATTATAAATCAATCATAAATAATTAAATGTTTTTTTATTTATAAACGAATTATCACGGACACATATTTTGCACAAAACAATTTCAAACGGATAAAAAATAACCTCACGAAAAATAAAAGTAAATAAAAAAAAAAAGAAAAAACATATTAACGTTAAAATACACAAACAAATTAAATATTTAAAATATAAAAAGTAAAAATAAATATATAAAATTATTAATAAAGTTTTTTAAAATATTTATTAAAAGGTTATATATTTTTTTTTATATTAAGAAATATAGTGAATAATATAATTTTAAGAAAAATATAAGGTTTTATAATAATAATAAAATAATTTAAGATTAATTTCTTTTTTAAACTTAATAAATATTAAAGATGAGTGATAATATACAGACAAATTTAGACATAATTAAGGATGATTCCTCTTCAAATACTGTTGTAAATAATACTGTAAATAAAATAGCATTGAATAAAAGTTCATCTAGTTCTCTTTTAGTAAAAGATGAAATTAAAAAACTAAATAAGACACCAAGTTTTTCAAGTGAAACTTCTTCAAAGAGTAATAATAGTATAGTTAAAAGTATGTTAAAATTCTTTGAAAATCAAAATTCTGATGATAAACTAAATAATAAAAGAAGTGATGATAATTTAAAAAATAGTACTAAAAATATTAAAGAAACCGATAATAACAAAATTGAAAATGCTGAAAATATTGAAGAAACCTCAGAAAAAGTTGCTGTTGAAGAAAAAATAGAGGTTGAAGATAAGAGTAGTGAAAAAATAATTAATAATAATGAAAGTATTTCATCCATAAAAGAGGAAGACATCAAATTAAATGAAGAACAAGAAAATAAAGAAGAAAATGAAAAAGAAGTTAATAAAGAAATAAACGAGCAAGATAAAGAAGAAATTGTTGAAAATATTAAAAAAGAAGAAATTCAAAGTGTTGTTGAAGAAAAAGAAATTAAAGAAACATTAAACGAAGAAGTTAAGGAAGAAAGTTCGGTTGTCGAAGATGGTATTGAGAAATTTGTTGAAAATGTTGAAGAAGCTAAAGAAGAAAAAGGTAATATTGAGGAAGAAGAAGCTACTCTAAAAGAAGAAATAAAAGAAAATGAAAAAATTGAAGCCGAAAAAGAAAATGATGAAGAACAAGGTGCGGATTTCGGATTTGAAAATAAGAATTTAGATGAAGTTGATTCAAAGGATGATTCCATCAAGAAGGAATCTATTATATCACAGTTATCACAGGTTATTACTAGTGATAGTGAAGCTGGATCAATTTCAGATCAAGCTAATTCCGTAGTTTCATCTGATATAATCGACGAACCAATAGAAGAAGAGAGTATCTATACTACTTCAGTCAATCCAGATATCCTTAAAGCTATAATAAAAGAAAAAGAAAATGAATATAAAACTTATGTTGAAGATATTACTGATTCTGAACAAGATGATTCTATTTCTGAAGTTCATATTATTGAAGAAGTTTCTGAAAATAATGCCTCCAATGAGTTTGATGAATATGAAATCGTAAATGATAATAATGGTAACTATCAACCACTAAAAGCTGAAATTATTGAATTAAATAGTGAAAGTGAAGCCTCTGATTCCATTGAAAATATTAATTCCGATGAAGTCAGTAATAGTACTCAACCACTTAAGGCGGAAATTATTGATTTATCAGAAGAGAAAAATGATCAAGATGATGTTCCAGAAGTTCAAAATCAAGCCTCATTAAGTGATGATGGATGTTTGGATGAATTAAATGGATTTACAAGTGCCTTAAAATCTATTGATGAAATTAATAACGCTGAAAAGCAATTTTTAATTCCAAATTCAGAAGTAATGGAAAAAATGATTAATAAAAGCTTACAACAACATAATAATAATACTAGTAATGATAAAACAAATTCATTAAATCTTTCATCTCCACCATTTACTCCAAATAGTGCTCGTGAATCCTTAGAAGTTAGTTCTAGACCTAATAGTTTACGTAATAGTTATCAAAGTCACAGTAGTGGAAACAGTAATATTAATAATAACCTTCATCTTCAAATATCTCCACCACAACCACCACCAGATGCTCCTTTACCTCCAACTCCACATGGTACTCAACCACCAACTAATATTCTTAGTGAACCATTAAAAGATAGTAATGAACAAAATAATACAATGAATAATAATAAAGGTCATATGCAACATTATTCGTTAGGTCGCTTGACCGAATTTAGTCATGATGAAGATGATGACAAAGATAGTTTAAAGAGAATATCAAACCGTACTAGTCATACTTCATCTATTTTGAATTCTTACGCTCGTAATTCCAGTCCGGTTCCCGCTAATCGTAATTCTCGTGGATCCCTGAGTAATCGTAGTAATATGAATCGTTATTCTTCAGATACTGCCGTCACTGACAACAGTATAATTCGTAATTCTAATTCAAATATTAAAACTGTTACAGTTCAAACGGTTGACCCATCTAATCCACCTATTAGTAAAAAGAAGAAGATTGCAAAGAATAAGCAACCATTACAAGCTGTCGTATATAAGATTGATTCTGATAATGAGGAAACTGATAATAATGATGAAGGTGAAAATTCTAATCAAGAACAAAACGAATTAAAGGATAAAGAATTAGAAAAGGAAACCCAGGAACCAGAAAACCAAGAAAAACCTGAAACTCAAGAAAAAGAAGTCGTAAAGGAAGAAAAGAAAGAAAAAGAAATGGATGAAGAAAATAAAGAAGAAAAATCCGAAAAAACTGAAGCATCAAAAACTTCGAGTAAAAAGTTGAAGGATACCTTTTCTAATATTGAAAATTTATTAGATGATTTAGATAATCATATTCAAAGTTTCAAAACTCCAAGATTAAAGGCACCTGAAAATGATGGTTATGAAGGTGATGATGAATACAGTAAGATAAGAAACGTTACTGGTAATATTAATTCTATTCAATATATTCCAGGTCAAGGTCCAATTCCAGGTCAAGGACCACTTCCAGGTCAAGGTCCAATTCCAAGTCAAGGACCACTTCCAGGTCAAGGTCCACTTTCAGTTCAAGGCCCACTTCCAGGTAATAATATACCATTTGACTCTCCAGCTTTATCTGTTTTTAATAGAAATAATGGTATTACATCAAGAAATTCATCTGTTAGTAGTTCTTTATATTTAGATGGTTCCGTTTCCGGTTCAGAATGTGGTAAACCAACCTATTCAAATATTAGATCTAATTCTCTTAGTAGTGCTCAAAATCCAAGACCATATTTATTTAATGATCAAAAGAGACCTGTTTCGGAGTTTGTAGGCCCAAAAAGACCCTATTATACTAATAGTTTAATGAGTGAAGAAAGTCCAATGACCCCAGAATCAGTTCATGATGTAATTAATCCAAATGATCTTAAAGAAACTTTATATAGCAATATTCTTAAAGGAGATGATGATGAATACATGGATATTGATCAATCATTAAATAATAATTTAAAAATGTTGAAGAATTCTAAGCCATCTACTTCTGGTATGGTTGATATGAGTAAAAATATGAATATCAATGAAAGTTCATTTGTTAATAATAAAGCTTTAAATTTAGTTGGTGTTGAGAATCAAGCTGTTCCAAATATGAATAATAAAGCTCTTAAGATGTTAGGTATGAAAGGACCATCCGAAAATGAATTTACTAATCTCCAATTTGATGAAAAAGAATTAAGTATGTTAAATGCTGCTCAAATGACTAATCCACATTCATTAAATAAAATTAATGACAGTAATATTAATCATAATCGTCAATCTAGTGGTTCATCTCAAGATCGTATGATGATGAACATGTCAATGAATATGAACATGCCAATGGATATGAACATGAATATGAATATGCCAATGAATGGTGAAACAATGCCACAATTACATTCAAATTTATTGGAAAAAGATCAATTTAAAAATACTCTTCTTTTCAATGATAATGATTTAGATTTAGATTTAGATTTAGATCTTGATGATGAAGATGATGAGTTATTAATGGGTAATCCAGACATGTTAGCCATGGGATCCCTTCATTCAAATAATTCTTTCAAAGGTAATGGTAATACTTCATTTAGTATGAGTCAAAAGGCACTTAAAGTTTTTGGTATTTCAGAAAATGAATTAAAGAATTCCGGTGTCAATGGTAATACTAATTCTAATATTAATATTAACCGTAATAGAAAGGCTATTAAGCCAAGTCCAGTATCACCTTATAATCAAGGTATTGATTTTAACAATTCAATGTCAACAATTCAACAACAAGTTAATCTTACTAACGCCATGTCTTCTTCTCAAGCCAATTCAAACTCAATTGGAATTCCTTCTTCAATGGATAATTTCAACCTTTCTCGTTATTCCATAAAAGAGGGTGATAATCAAATTAACGGTGTCATTAGCTCCAAAGCCTTAAAAATTATTGGCGTCAATGAAAATTCATCTAAAGTAAATAATTTAGATCAAGGAAGTAAATCTGTTGAAATAGTTAGTAAGAAGGCTCTTGAAAACAGAGGTAAAAAGATAAAGGAATGGGAAGAAGTTGATGAATTAATTCGTGTAGTTACACCAACCTTAGCTTCTCTTAAACCAATATTAACGGATTATCTCTATTTCAATTCTCATAGTATTCTTAAGGGATGGAAAAAGCGTTTTATTGTTTTAACTCAAGATAATTATATTTATTATTTCAATAATAATGATCCAAAGGGTCATGCTCGTGCTTCCATTCCAATTAATTCTGAAACTACTGTTAATGAATTGTTTGATCCAATTAGTGTCGTACCATACTTTATGGAAATTACTTCAATTTCTCCAGATAATAATAATGAGAGAAGATTTATTATTATTGGATGTGATAATAAACAAAAATGTCAATCATGGATTACTACTATTAAAAGTATTATTGCAAGAGACAAATTTAGTAATGCTAAATTACCACCAAAACCAGTGATGGAAGATGATGAAAAGAATACTTCCTCCATTAATATTTCTAATTCATTTTCTAAAAATAAAAATAATAATATTAATTCATCTACTGTTATTACTGGTGATCTTGGTTCTCTTTATGATGAAATTACTGGTTATTCTAGTAATACTAATAATACAGTTAATGTACCATCTCATCGTTCTAGAAGTAGTAATGGTAGTTTTAATGATTTTACCGGTATTTCTCCAATTCTTTCACCAAAAACGAATCCTCAATCTAACGAATTTCATAAAAATGTGATTAAAAAGAATGCTAAAAACATTCGTGTTACTAAACATCCAGCTCGTAAGGAATCCTTTAGACCTCATTATGCTAATATAATGACATCTCCAACTATGGCTGCTTTTAATGCCAGTAGGTCATCCAGATTAAGTAATGCTCAATCCACTATACCCATGGTTTCTTCCTCCCCATTAATGAAAAGTCAAGCATCATCATATACTTCCTACAATGAAAATGCTGGTGGTGTCAGTCCAAATACTAAAGGTTTAAATAATTTTAACCTTACTTCACCAGCTATGAAACCAATACCCTCTATTACACCAGTATCTCCAGTTTCTCCTAATCCATTAAATATGAATGGTATGTCGAAGATGGGTAGTAACGGTTTCAGACGTTCTCCACTTTTATCGGGAAATGAAGGATTAGGTAGAGTACCATCAGTGAATCATTCACCTTTACTTTCACCAACAAATAAACCAATGGAATCAACCTATCTTCAAGGTCAAAATCAAATGGCAAACTTTTCATTAAATCAAAGTATGATGCAATCATTTTTAGATGATGATGATGAAGATGAAGATTTCAATGTTAATTTTAATTTTAATAATAATAATGGTAATGGTAATGGTAATATGAATATGAATAAGAATATGAATTTAGGTAATATGAATATAAATTATGGAAATATGGAATATGATAAAGTTAAATTAATTCAACAACAAAAAATGCAAGAACAATTAATTAAGCAACAACAACAACAAATTATGCTTTTACAACAACAACTTTTACAAAGTCAAAAAGAAAAGGAAAAAAATAATTTTGATATGTCAAAAGATAGAAATTTTTATTAAAATAATTGAAACAAACAAACAAACAAAAAATTATATAAAACAGAAACAAAATCAAAAACAATAACAAAAAAAAAAAAAAAAAAAAAAAAAGAAAACAATTATATATATATAAATAGTTAATTAAAAATATAAATTCTTTTTTTTTTTTTTTATTTTTACTTTATTTTAAGTTTAAAAAGAACTCTTTAATTTTTTTTTTATTAAAAAAAAAAAAAATTGAAAATGAAAATGAAAAAAAAAAAAAAAAAAAAAATACTTTTAATATAATTATAATATAAATTATTTATTAAATTTAATAATGAAAATGAAGAACTAATCAGATATACTAATTATATTAATAGTAATAATATTAACATAATCATTATTATAAAATTATAAATTATCGAGTAATAAAATTTTTATTATTGTTATTTTTTTTTCTTTTAAACCTTTTTATATTTATATATATAAAAAACAATAGTTTAATATAATATATATAAAAAGAAATTATAAAATATATATATATTTTTATAAAAAAAAAAAAGAAAAAATAATTATTAATAAAAAAATAATTATATTAATATAATTATAATAGTATAAATTATTTATTAAATTTAATAATGAAAATGAAGAATTAATCATTGATATACTAATTATATTAATAGTAATAATATTAATACAATCATTAAATTATAAAATTTTTATTATTAATTTTTTTTTTAAGATCTTTTTATATTTTAATAATAATATATAAAGAAAAAAAAAAATTATATATATATATATATATAAAGTTTTATATATATAAAAATAAATCAAAAAAAAAATATTTATTATCGCTTAAATTAAAAAAAAAAAAAAAAAATATATATATATATATAAATATATATAAATTTTAAAATAATTTTTTTTTATTTATATTATTGTTATTATTTTTTTTTTATAATCAGTCTATATAAATTATTTGATATAATTTATTATTAGAATAAATTAACCGAATAGCTATTCGGTTAAAAAAACATAAACAATAACAAAAAAAAAAAAAAAAAAAAAAAAAAAAAAAAATAGAAAATTAATATGTCTTTTATTCTTTCTTTATAAAATAAATAAATAAATAAATAAAATAATTATAAAAAAAAAAAAAAAGTATATACATATATTTATATATATATATATATAAAGAATTTGAAGAATTTGATAATTCTATGTTAAAAAAAGGTATTTTTTTTTTTGTTTTGTGTTATAAATGGTAGATACTTGTATATATAGAAATAGTTGTATATATTATTTATTATGCGAAATAGATTTTGATAGTGTAAAACTAGTATATATATATTAAAGTACCCACACATATAGATATATAAAACTTTTTTTTAATTATTTTATATATTCATTTTTTTAATAAAATTTTAATTTTTTTTTTTAAATGTTAGAAAATTGGTTGCATGAGGGCAGTTCATTTGATATGCGGGACTTTTATGTGCAATAATTTTTAAGTAGTGGGTTTTTAAAATAAGAGTTGTTAAGTAAAAATTTATTATAATAAAATTATAATATTCATACAATTAAAATAATAATTCTAATTCCTAACATTTTCTATTTCTATTTTATCTCTATAATAATTATTTATGATAAAAAAAAATATTGAGTAATTTCATAATATTTAATATTTATTTATACAGTATTATATATATATTTATATATATTATAAATAAATTTTTAGTATTAAAAAAAAAAAAAAAAAAAAAAAAAAAAAAGTGTATTCAATTGAGTTTAATATATTAATATTAGAAAGATATAAATTATTGTTGAAAAAAGTGAAATTAATATAATTTAATAAAATAAAAAATAAAATAAAATAAAATAAAATTTAGATTATATTAGTATTATTAATAATGTTGCTATATAAAAGATAATTTTTTTTTTTTTATGAATTTTTTAAGTATTAAATAATGACAGATGCATTTTTCATAGCGTAATTTTTTTTTTTATGAATTTTTTAGTATTAAATAATGACAGATGCATTTTTCATAGCGTAATTAATTAATTAATTTATTTAATTTCATTTATATAAATATCCATGTTATAAGGATGTTTTTTTTTTAATGAAATTAAAAATAGTATACATTATACATAGATATATATCAAATTAAAAATTTTTTTTAGGTTAAATATTTTTATCATGAAAGTTGAAATTAAATCTTTTTTATAAATTTTTAGTTAACTAAAAAAAAAAAAAATTTATGTAATGTAATACAATATAAATATATAAATTCAAAAAAAAAAAAAAAAAAAAAAACATAGACTTGCACATATGGGTACCCATCTCCCATATGGCCATACAGTTATTAATTAACTGTAAGGTGATGAGGTATTGGCATACTGTATCAGCTTCGCCGCTCTCAATCGTCGTTACACACTGCCCGGAGATGCATTCCTAACGTTCCTACATATATCTCTAATGACCACGAGCATCAGAACGGAAAAAAAAAAAGTCTAGTAAATTATATAATTTATTTTATTTTATTCAAAAAAGCAAAATTCTATCAGTTATACTGTTATAATAATAATAAATAAATAATTTATATATATATATATATATATATATATAAAATTCATTAAATTATTAATTATAAAAATATTAATTTTAATTAAATAAAGAAAAAATTATACAATAAAAAAAATATATATATATTTTATATTACTTTATTAAATATATATAAGGTCATGTTAAATGAATAGAACAAACTTGCTGATTATATATATATTAATATGATTAAATTATAGACCTATAAAATCATATAAATTAAATATTTAATAGAAAATTAATATTTATTACAAATATTCAAAGGAATTGCTATATGGCTTTTAATTCTAAGGAATTATTGTTATTTGACTTTAATTAAAAGAAAATAAAAATAAAATGAAACATCACAAAAAAAAAATATATATATATATATAATCTATGAAATAATTTTCCATATCACAACCTTTTTTTTTTTTTTTTTTTTTTTTTTTTACTGAAATAATAACTATTAAAAGAAAATAAAAATAAAATGAAATATCACAAAAAAAATATATATATAATCTATGAAATAATTTTCCATATTACAACCCTTTTTTTTTTTTTTTTTTTTTTACTGAAATAACTATTAAAATAAATTAATAGTAAGAAAAATAAATATATTTTTTTTAATAATTAATAATAATATAATTAAAAAAAAATTTTTTTTTTAATAATTAATAATAATAATATAAATTAAAAAATTAAATAAAAAAATTTATTAATCAGAAATAAAAAAATAAAAAATAGAAAAAAAAAAAAAATTTCCATTAATATAAAATAAACTTTTTATTTTTTTATTTCTTTTATTAAATCAATTATTCTCTTAATTAATGAATGATTAATCTAATATATTTTTATATTAATTTATTTATTAATAATAAAACTTTTAACTAATTTTTGATATAATTTCTACAATAATAATAATAATAATAAAAAAAAAAAAAAAAAAATAATAATAATAATAATAATAAATATTAATAAATAATAATAATAATAAATAATAATAATAATAAAATAATTTTTAAAATTACATATTAAAAGTAATTATCATCCAGAGAATAATCTTATCACATATATATAACCAACAGTTTAATATTTATAATATTCATATATGTAATAATATATGATACATTTCATAGGTGATAAACTCTAAACAATAAATAAATAAAATAATTACGAATGACATTTTTTTTATAAATAGAAATTCAAATGCTCTTTTCTTATTTTAGAACCAATATAAAGATATAATATATATTGTTTATATTAAATATATTGCAGTCTATTAAACAAAATATAGGAATTAATAATAATTTTAAATTTCGTTTAGTTTATTATTAGCGAAGATTTTTTAAATAAATTACTAAATAAATAAATTACTAAATAAATAAATAAATAAATAAATAAACAAATAAATAAATAAATAAATAAATAAATAAATAAATAAATAAATCAACAATCAAATAAATAAATAATTTAATAAATAAACAAATTAATATATAAATAAACAATAACTAATGTTAATAATAAATGGTTAATATATTAATAAACAATAGTAAATAATAAATAATACAATTTAAATATTAATAATTGAAATAATAATAAATAATATAAATGAAATAGAAATATTAATTAATAATTAATAATTAATAATTAATAATTAATAATAATAATAATAATAATAATAATAATAATAATAATAATAATAATAATAATAATAATAATAAATGATAATTATAAAGAATAATAATGAAAGGTAATAATAATGATAAAAAAAAAAAAAAGAACAACTAATAATAATTAATGATAATGATAATGATAATAATAAATAATGAATAATAATAGTAATAATAATAATCAATGATAATGAAAGAAATAAATATTATTCTTATTGATGTTAAATAATATTATTAAAAAATAAAACAATGATAATAATATGAATAATAGAAATTAATTATATAACAATTATTAACAATAAAAAATAATTATTTAATGTACCAATTATATTATTATTAGAATTTATTTACAATATTTTTTTTTTTTTTCTTACCAATTGAATAAATAATATATATAAAGTTTTTTATTATAAATTTTAATAATATTTATTAAATATTACTGACAAGTTATATTTTCATATTTTAATTAAATATAATTAATTATTAATATATTTTATTATATTTATTATTATTATAATATATATATATATATATTTTTTTTTTTCATAGTTTTCAATTCTCTACTTCTAATATTCATATTTAAAAACAAGATAAAGAAGAGTTTATTTAAAAGAAGTATATTTAAAAGAAGAAAGTATTTTTAAGATAGTAACTTTTCTTCTTATAGTTTTTTTTTTTTTTTAAAAAAAAAAAAATTAAAATGTTTCACTAGATTTTTTTTTTTATAAAAATAATAAATATTTTTATTAAATAAAGAGAAATCAATCTCAATTATATATATATTTGTATAATTTCGTAAAGTTAATATATAAAAAGAAATAGAATCATTTTCTCTTCGAAAAATCGCTATAAAACAATAGAACGTTTATTAAATACATATATAAAAATCAATTATTTATTGATATTGAAAACAGAATATATACAATAATTTAGTAAATAGACCAATTATTGAAAATCTTATATTATCATAATATAAACTAAAACCTAATTGTACATATAAAACTTTATATCGCTTTTTTTTTTTTTTTTTTTTTTTTCTTTATTCTAAACTATTAAAGAAAAATCAGTATTTTTTTTTTTTTTTTTATGTTTTTTGAAAAAGAAAAAATTGTAAAAACTTAAAATAACAATATTATATATGTAGGTAAAAAAAAATTATTTAAATTTTGTCATTCATCTAATTATATTAAAAATTAAATATAATAAATATAATATATATATTTTTATTTTTTGAAAAATTATTTTTTTTTTAAAAAAAAAAAAAAAGAAAGATTATTAATATATTTTTTTTTATATAACATTATTTATATAAAGTCCATTTTATTTTTTTATTTTTTATATAATTTAAAAATAATTAAAAATTATAATATATTAAAAAAATTATAAAATAAAGTACATTATATTATAAATATACTCTTTTGGTAAGTGATATTATTTGATATTATGATAACTCTATTTTAAGAAAGAATATTGTATTATTTAAAGTTTTCATTCCTAGTATTAATAAAAATATTTTTTTTTTAAAAAAAAAAAAAAACTGGTTATTCTTTAAATAATATAATAATAACTTTAAAGTTTATTTTATTTATAGTTTTATTACTAAAAATATTTATCGAAAAAAATTTTTTTATTTTAAAAATATTATTTTTTGAAGTAAAATAGTACAGAATACATATAATATAATAATAATAATAATAATATGATAATAAAAATCTTTATATAAAAATTATAAATCACTAAATAAAATATTAAAAGTAAAATAATAATAGAAATAAATATAAATTCTTCTTTAAGTAAAGTTAATTATTAAGGAAGGACCTTTATAATTATTTTTGTAAAAAAATTAGTGTTTGTTTTTATTAAAAAAAAAAAAATACTATAAATAATGTTTTTATTAAAATATTATTAAATATTATTAAAACAACAATAAAAATAAGATTTATAAGCAAAAAAAAAAAAAAAAAGGGATAAAAGTAAGGAAGATATTAAATACTGAAAAGTAAATATAAATAAAACAAGGTTAATTATTAATCACTTAATATTATATGAAACTGATGTTTAAAATTGGATAAAAAGAACTTTTATATAATAAAAAAAAAAAAAAAAAAAAAAAAAAACAACCTATTTTTATTAAAATAATATTTGATAAAAATTGTATAATAAAAAAATCAACAAAGGTTTATTGAAATAATAATTGATAAAATTAAATTATAACTTTTATTTTTATTTTTATTTTTTATTATTTTTAATTAAAATTGTAATGAAATAAATAAATAACAAGATGGATCATTAATTAACTCAATAAATTTAATTATAATACGAAATAAATAAATAAATATTAATTAATATATATATTGTTTAGAGTATTTGCTAAAAATATAATAATATTTACAAAGTGTGAAGATATTACAAATAAGCATGATTTTTAAAGAAAAGTAGTAAAGAAAAATAATAAAGATAATTTAAAAATAATCATCTAGTTATAAACTAATATATATATATATAAAAGATATATATATAATATTAAATAACAATAATAATAATAAAGATATGATGATAATGATAATTATAACCATACTTAATCATAATCATAATAATATTAATAGAAAAAAAAATAAAATAAAATAAAAATTTATTGAAATGAAAACTATTAAGCTTCTTTAATAAATTTAAAATCAATAATATTTATACAAAATATTTTTTAATTTTAGGAAATAAATTTATAACTAACATAATTTTTTATTCATTATATAAACTGAAAATATAGAATTACCATTTTTTTTTTTTTAAAAAAAAGGATAAATATTTTGAAAATTTAAATAAATAAAAATAATAATAATGTCTTCACATGTCGAAGCAAAGTTTGATTTTGAGGCGCAAGATGAAACTCAATTATCATTAAAACAAGGTGATATTATTCAAGTTATTAGTAGATTAAGTTCTGGTTGGTGGGATGGTATTTGCAATGGTAATCGTGGATGGTAATTATTTTTAATATTTTATATAATATACATAAATTAGAAGTGCAATAAAATAAAATAAAATATTAAAATATTTAAAATATTAAACTGATAATTATATATATATATGTATAAATTATATCACTTTCATAATGGAATGAATACTATTAAATTTAAAATATTAAATTAAATTAATTAATATATCTTTATATATACTAAAAATGTAAATTAGGTTCCCATCAAATTATGTTCAAGATATAGATATTTCGGTAGGTGTATTTATATTTATATCATTACAATTATTATTATAATAATTTTATTATTAATATGCGAATATTAAAATTTTTATAATTAATATATATATAAAATATATCTTTTCTTAATAGCAAAGGCAAAATGGAATTCCAATGATGATGCCCTCAAATGAAATGGGATATGATAACCTAGAAGGGTAAAAATTTTTAAATAAAAAAAAAAAAAGTGTTTAAATATATAAATATCAATTTTAAATATTGAAGAAATATTAAATTCATGAGAATATAAAATAATTATTATTTTAATATTTAATATTTATAAAATAATATAATATTAAAGGGATGATTTTAATATGAATGTTGGAAGAGTCCATAGAATGTCTGAGTCATCAAGAAGATCTGGTGATAGTTCTACTAGTGCAAGAGTATGAATAATATATTTAATTTAAATATAAAAAAGATTTTTTTTTTTCTCTCTCACACACACTCTCTATAATATTAAATAAATTAAAATTTTTAATGATATTAATGTTTTTTTTTTTTTTTTTTTTTTTTTTTTATAATAGTTACCACCACAATGGGGTAAGAGAACTACTTACGATGGTCAAGTTTATTACTTTAATAAAGTTACTGATGAAACTTGTTGGGATATTGAAGAAATTAATCCAGAGACTGGTGAACTTGTAACTATTTTTTAAATAAATTTTAATTTTTTTAAAAAAATTTTTATATTATTAAATGTCTTATTTTTAATGTTAATTTTCTTTATATTAATATAAAAATAATTATTAAAAATGATATATTATTTTTTTAAAAAATGAATTATTTAATAATTATTTTTATATTAATGTAAAGAAAATTAATATATCAATAAAAATACTTCTATATTTATATATATATCAATATCCATATAATTAATTACATATTTAAAATATTAAATTTTTTTTTTTAAAATAAAAATTTCAATTTGCAAAAATAATGATTAATTTTTAAAACTTTTTTTTTTTTTTTTATTATTATTATTATTATTCACTTGAATAAAATAAAATAATATTTTAATAAATATTTAATAAAATATGACAATTGCTATTAATCAAATTAATTAAATAATATATATATGAATAAAAATAAAAAATAAAAAATAAAAATCATTTTAAAAGATGTCTCAAAGATCAGCTGTACCACAAGAAAGACCACCATCTGCAGGACCAAATAGTAATAATGATTACCGTTCAACAACTGCAAGAATTCTTGAATCTGAATTAACATGGAATCTTTTATTACAAGAAATTACACATAGTGTACAATTGTTAAATCAATCTGCACAATTAAAAAGAAAAGATTTATATGTTCAACAATCTACTACAATTGTTGAAATTATTAGATTAATGCTCTATGCTTCTGGTACTGTAAAACATGATATCCAACATTATCCAAATTATCAAATTCTTAAACAACAAAATAAAAATATTATGCATACTTTAAATTTATTAGTTTTTGCTACAAAGACTGCATCTCAAGTATGGCCACCACCAGATGCTGCTCTTAAAATGCAACAAGCTGCAAATGATGTTTTAGGTGCTGTTCGTCAATTTATTATGTCTGCTCAGGATGTTGATATTAAGTTAGATAAATCTTTAATTGAAATTCGTCCAGAAGAAACTCGCGACAATCAAGAAGAATCAGTTCAAGGAAGTTCAGAATTAATTGCTCAATTGGAACAATGTTCTCAAGAAATTTATAGAAGTACTCAAAAATTAGTTTCTACATTACGTCAACCAGAATACCAAACTAGTTTCCTAATTACTCAAACCAGATCTATTGTTACTGATGTTGGTCGTTTCCTTTCGGTTGTTGATGAAGTTCAATATGATAATATGAATAGTGAAGCCACTCGTGAATTTAAGGTGAATCGTATTGCTTTATGTAATAATATTTCTGGTTTAGTAATGGCAGCACAAAATGCTGTTACTCCAATTCGTCCAAATAATGCTAATGAACAAGTTATACTTGGAGCAGGTTTAGTTGAAAAGGGTGTAAAGGACTTTATGATTTCTGTAAAGTATCTTTTACAAGAGAAGGAAGCAGTTGAAACTGAACGTTGTCAAAAAATGTTTAATGAGTATGCTAGACGACCATCTGCTGTTTCTGAACATATTAATCAACAATACTACATGGATCCACAAATGAAGACTCGTAATCGTCGTGCTGTTTCTCTTTCGGCAATTAATTCTAGTTTGAATGAAATTCCTGAAAATGGTGAAAAATCAATTCTTAGTGCTCAAGAGGATAGTAGAGAACGTTCCTATTCTCAAAGAAACTTTAATAATAATATGACTTCACCTGGTCGTAATCTTGAACAACAATTTGCTGACTTTAATATTAATGGTCCACCAATAGAAGCAAGATATGAGAGAAAGGTTTCCTCAAGTAGTAAGAATAAATTAAAACAATTACTTGGTGATGAAGCTCCAAATGAAACCTCTGCCTCTGCTCCAGATTTAAATACTAAGCCATGGTACTTAAACTACGACTACGGAAACAAGGATATTGTCTTTAATATGGAAGGTAAGGTTAAAGGTGCTACCTTCCCAGCTTTAATTGAACGTTTAACTATTCATGATTCTCATGATTCTAGTTTTACTCAAACCTTCCTGTTAACCTACCGTTCATTTGCTACTTCTATGGAAGTTATTGATGCTTTAATTAGACGTTTCAGTATTAAGCCACCACCACAATTAACTAATCCACAAGATCTTAAGGTTTGGAACGAAAAGAAGGCTATGCCAATTCGTCTTCGTGTTTGTAATGTTTTAAAATCATGGATTGAAACTTATTCCCTTGATTTACAAGGTAATCAAGATGATGCTAAGGCTCTCGAAACTGTACGCGAATTTTTTACATCCCAAGCTACTGGTGAACATGCTAATCTTGCAAATACTATCATAAAGGCTTTAGAAAAGCGAGATGCTGGTACAGGTAAAAAGATGTTATTAAATCTTAGTAAGGAAGCTCCTCCACCAATATTACCAAAGAACCTTAATTACCTTAGATTCCTTGATATTGATCCATTAGAAATTGCTAGACAATTGACCATCATGGAATCAAAGACTTACACTCAAATACAACCTATTGAATGTTTAAATAAAGCATGGTCTGAAAGGGAAAATTCACCTGCTGTTAATGTTAAGGCTATGATTGAATTTTCAAATAAAACTACTGGTTGGGTTGCTACGGCTATATTGAGAGAAAATGATTTGAAACGTCGTTGTAATGTTTTAAAACATTTCATTTTAGTTGCTGATAAATGTTATAGTTTAAATAATTTTAATACGGTGATGTCTATTCTTGCAGGTTTTAATTCATCACCAATTCATAGATTAAAACGTACATGGGAACAGTTATCAAAGAAGATTAATGATATATTTGAAAATCTTGAAAGAGTTATTAATCCTCAAAAGAATTATGCTCAATATCGTGAAAATCTTCATTCTGTTAATCCTCCATGTGTACCATTCCTTGGTGTCTATTTAACCGATTTAACTTTCATTGAAGATGGTAATACAAATAATTTAAAATCTAATAATAAACTTATTAATTTCAGTAAACAAACTAAAACGGCAGAAGTTATTAGAGAAATTCAACAATACCAAAATCAACCCTATAATTTAAATCCTGTAAAAGAAGTATGCGATTTCATATTAAAATGTTTAAATGAAACGGTTGATGAAACTACTTTATATGATATGTCACTTATTTTAGAACCAAGAGAAAGAGAAGATGAAGCTATTGCTAGAAAACTTCAAGAATCTGGATTCTTATAAGCAAATTATAAATGGACAAACAGCCAAACAAATAAAAAAAAGATTATAATAATAATAATAATAATAATAATAAATAAATAAATAATAAAAAAAAAAAAAAAAATAAAAAATAAAAAAAAAAAAAAAAAAAAAAAAAAAAAAATTATAATCAAAATTACCCTTTAAAAAAAATAATTTTTTTTTAAATTTTTTTTTTTTTTTTTTTTTTTTTTTTTTTTATTTTTTTTTTATTTTTATTTTTCTTATAATTATATAAATTAAATTAATGAAACTGTAAATCGTAAATAATAATAATATCCTTATTTTTTTTTTTTTTTTATTAATATTTCATCTTAATAATAATAATAATTATATGTTAATAAAAAAAAATTAAAAAAAAAAAATAATAATTAAAAAAGTAATAAATATAATGAAACAATCATTATATTAACTAAAATAATAATAATAATAATAATAATAATAATAATAATAAGAGTAATAAAAAAAAAAAATTATAATAATATATAATATATAATATTATAAGTATTAACTAATGAATAATATAAATATTTAAAAAAAAAAAAAATAATTAAAAAAAAAAATAAAAAAAAATTTAAAAAATTATTAAAAAATATATATAAAATTTTTTTAAAAGATTGTTGTTAATTATAAATTTAATTATTTTTATATTTGATAGATTTATTAACAAAAAAAAAAAAAAAAAAAATTAATTATTTTTATATTTGATAGATTTATTAACAAAAAAAAAAAAAAAAAAAAAAAAAAATTCTTTCTATAATTTTATTTTATTTTATTGAATGAAATTATTTAGGAAGCCTTAAAAAAATTCCAGTTATTAATTATTAATTAATGTCTTAATATGACTTTTATTCATATTTTTTTTTTTTTTTTTTTTTTTTTTTTTTAATATTACTTTTATTCATATCTTTTTTTTTTTTTTTTTTTTTTTTAATATTACTTTTATTCCTATCTTTTTTTTTTTTTTTTTTTTTTTTTTTTTTTTTTGGTTATCATAAATTCTCTTCAGAATAAATAAAGTAAAAAGGATATAATAATAATAATAATAATAATAATAATAATAATAATAATAATAATAATAATAATAATAATAATAATAATAATAATAATAATAATAATAATAATAATAATAATAATAATAATAATAATAATAATAATAATAATAATAATAATAATAATAATAATAATAATAATAATAATAATAATAATAATAATAATACTTTATATAAAAAATATGGACTAAAATTTAATCAAAGAGTTATAAAAAAAAAAATTAGTGATAAATTTATTATATTAATCATGATTTTTTTTTTTTTTGTATGTGTGTTTTAAAGCGCTAAAAACCAAATTTCTAAACTTGTAATTATCGGTGGTAAAAATACAAAAAAAAAAAAAAAAAAAAAAAATATATATATATATATATTAATTGAGTTATAAGATTGTGATTTAGGACCCTTTAGGACTCTATTACGTAGAGAGTTGGTTTTAAGTTTTAGTCAAGTATAGAGTTCATCTATTCTTTAAGGGATGTAAAAAAAAAAAAAAAAAAAAAACCTCAGACAAGATTATTAAACAAAGCTGATAACGCGTGGGAAATAGTAGTCGTAGTAGTTGTAGAGTAGCAAAAAATCATTCACATGATATAGTGATTGAGAGAGAGAGTTCGTTGACTTGAGTTAAGAACCTAATTCTACTTAATAATTATAGTTATTAAAAGAAATTTTTTTTTTTTTTTTTTTTTTTTTTTTTTTGAAACATAAAATTTTTAACCCATTCTTTACATATATATAATTTTAAAATTGAATAGATAATCTATAATGTAAGCTTAGTAAAAAAAAAAAAAAAAAAAAAAATTGATAAATATATAAAACATGAAAAAAAAAATTGATAAATATATAAATATATAAATATATATATATATAAAACATGAAAAAAACAATAAAAAAAAAACTTTTATTTTTATCTTTAATTTTTTTAATTGTTTAACTAAAAAATAAAAAATTAAAAATAAAATAAATAAAAAATAAAAAATAAAATAAATAAAAAATAAAATAAATAAAAAATAAAATAAATAAAAAATAAAATAAATAAAAAATTAATAAAATAAAAAATAAATAAAAAATTAATAAAAAAAAAAAAAAAAAGTACTATCATTTATCATTTGAAACTATCGTTTATATAATTTTTTTTATTATTAATTTATTTATTATTAGTTTCGTTATTAATTTATGTATTAACATATTTTATAAGTAAAAACCATTCATTTATCAGATTTTCATTTTCATTTTTTTTTATCATTTTTTTTTTTAAAAAAATACAAGAATGGAAATATTTTATTTTATTAAAAAGAAAAGTTAAAATAAATATTATTATTATCAATGGTTAAACAGTATTATTAATATTCTATTAAAAAAAAAATATATTATAATTATTATTAATTTTACTTTTTATTATTATTATTCTATATAATTTTTTTTTATATTCATAATTATTATTATTATTATTATTATCAATTATTAATTATTGTTATTTGTTATTTCTTCATATATATATATATATTTTTTTTTTTCGTTTGTTTGTTTGTTTGTTTGCTTGTTTAGTAATACGATTATATTAATATGTGAATATATAATTATTCCATTTTATATAATATTAACTTGATATTATTAAATTATTATTTATTTCTATTCTAAATTAACCTTTAATTTTTACATGAATAAAAATTTTTTTACAATATATTAATTATTTAATTCAATTTAAATATTTCTAAAATAATTTCTTTATTATATTTGTAATCTAATAATTCTCTCCCCCTAAAACTAAGTATATAATATTATTACACCATTAATATTAGATGTATCTAAAGCGTTCTCTTATAATATATGGTTTATATATTACCATATATATGATGGAAACCTTTCTCTTGAAGAGTGATATTATACCATCTCAATCTGTGTGAATATCTCCTATATATTTGGGTTTACATCACTTTCAAATTATAATTCGCTTTATAGATTAGCGCTAACTTTTATATATTTTCACTTTGATGTTTTAGTGATAACGATTAAAATATAATTGTTAATTATATATCGGTGTTACTTGATAAATCATAATCTTAGGGTATTAAAATTGATTGCATGTATAATTAATTATATTATTCTAGTCATTAAAACTTATTGGTAAATAATATAAATTGTTTCATAATTGATAAAGGTTCAATATTTCAGCTAATTTTTGTTAATTTTCACTATTAGGCTATTTTATTCATTTTCCAAAATAAATATTATTTTTAATATAATTAACTCAAAGAATCAGTTAAGTGACTTTTCTTTAATATTTATATAATTTTTATTTTTATTTTTATTTTTTTTTTTTCTCTAAAATCCAAATTTATAAAAAGAATTTTATATATATTTGAATTTTCTCATCATTAAAATATTAATTATAAAAATTTAATAAATTTAAATACTTTTTCAATCAATTAAGTATAGTTTATAGATGGATAAATCATCATCCATTTATATATCATTCATGGTGATTATATTTATTATTTTATTATACCTTTCATCATGAAGGTTTACAATAGGATTATATTGAATTAGTTATTATCTAAGCCTACATATTTAACACTAGGTTTAATAATACTATTACTGTTAGAATGTACCCTAGAAATTACCATTCTATTATTATTTCCCTTGAATATTTGGAATATTTTATTTTAATTATTTTATATGGGATCACTGACATATAGTCTCCTTCATTATTGTAGTTTATATTAATATATACGGGTTTGATATGTATAAAATACTGGATAAAAATAACTATACTTTAAATAATGTGTTTTGTTATTTAAAAAAAAAAAAAAAAAGATTATTTAAATCTTCTTAATATATATTATTAAATTGTGTTTTGTATATTCATGAGGGGGGGAAATAGTCTCTCACAAAGAGGAGTTATTCTTTTCTGAATTTGATTTACATCCCTTTTTAATTTAAGAGAAGGAATCGATACATCAAAAAAAAAAAAAAAAAAAAAAAAAAAAAGACCAGAATTTATTAATGTTTGAATTCTAGCTCTTCAGAATTTATTTGAATAAAGCAAAAGAGATTGATAAATAATGATACTAATAACAAAAAAAAAATTGAGGAACTTACTTCTTGAATACCATTACAATAAATTTATTTAAAAAGAAGGGTAAAAAAAAAAAAAAAAAAAAAAAAAAAAGAAAAAAAAAAGTGACTTTCCAATTTTAAATTACAAGTGATATAATGAGAGAAAACACCTCAAATATTATAATAATCTGACAGGTTACCTTTCTTAAGAATTTCTAAAAAAATTGGCAAAGTATTTATGTCATTTATATGAATAAAATGTACTAATAAAATATATGAATAAAAAAAATATATATATGAATATAATATATGAAAAAAATGAATGTACAAATTCTTGAAAGAATTTCTAAAAAATGACATAGTATTTATGTCGTTTGTTTAAATAAAATTTATGAATAAAAAATATGTATAAAATAAATGTACAAATAAATAAATAAATAAATAAATAAATAAATAAATAAATAAATAAATAAATAAATAAATAAATACTAAAATAAGTAAAAATAACTAAAAATTCAAAGTATTTTCATTAAAAAAAAATATGTTGATATGATTTTTTTTTTTTTTTTTTTTTATTATTATAATTTTATTTATTTTTATTTTTATTTTTATATTAATAATTAATATTTATATTATAACTATTAATAATATAATAATATGTATATTAACAGATTTTTTTAATAGATTTTTTTAATAATAATTTTTTTTTTTTTTTCAAACTTAAAATAAATATAAATATAAGAAATAAATGAAAATATTAATCAATAGATTACTGTCTTGAATACTAATTCTATTAAATTTACCTCAGTTCAACTTATTAATCTTAATAAAACAAAGTAAAGAGTAAACCTCATTAGGGTGTAAAGTAATACCCTTACTAGTTCCATCTTGAATTGAAACTTCATCATATTTTTTCCTTTAGTAGGTTGTTCAATATTAACACTATAACTTCATCATATTTTTTCCTTTAGTAGGTTGTTCAATATTAACACTATAACTTAACTATTTGATACTATTAAATATAGATAAATAAATAAATCAATTAATAAATATATATAGATATTATATATATATATTACTTTTTTTTTTTTTATAAAAAAACAAGTTATAATAGTAATAATAATAAAAATATTATCATACTTAAACTATTTTAAATTATTATTTAATACTTTCACAAAATGAAGAATTATTAAAAGTATGAACTTGAAAAATATATACTCATTAGTATCTACAACATGTATGAATTTTTTAAGAGTGATATACATTTTAGAACTTCCGGTTTTGAAATGCTATGGTATCATCTCCAAAAAAAAAAAAAAAAAAAAAAAAAAAAAAAAAAAAAAACAATATTATCATTTATCTTAAATGAAGCTGCACCGTTTGAATTTAAATTATAAACTAAGTTTCCATCATCACTTGTTTCATTTACTTGTAACACCTTTTGAATTGTCCTTCCCTTCACTAGAAATCTTTGAGGAAACCATTGTATAATTATATTAAATCTTTCTTTTACTAGGATTACGAGTAAATTCAACACAGAAATAGTAGTAATAGTAGTAGTAGTAATAGTAGTAGTAATAGTAGTAGTAGTAATAGTAGTAGTAATAGTAGTAGTAGTAGTAGTAGTGGTAGAAGTAGTTATGCTAGTTGTAATAGTAGTAATAGGTTCAGTAGTAGTAGTAGCGTTAGTAGTGTCAGAAGAACCAACACTGTAGTCCTATGGTGTTGGAAGAAATAATTGAGCTTCAGATAAAATGCTATGTTTATTTTTTTTTTTATCGAAATTATAGTTATTACATGAAAAACGTCAAATTTTTTGTAGAAACCCAAATTCTTGATATTATTTTTTCAATGTCTTTTTATAAATGAATTCGCACTTACCTTATGATATGTTTTAGTACTGAAGCCTCTTTTATTAATTCTTCTTGGTAAAGAGCCAATTAGCAACTGGTGTACGATCTTCTTTAATATATGATTTCTTTAAGTTCAGCTACAGCTTTAGCAGGAACTAACTTCAGAAACAAAAGAATCCAAATGGACTTCTTTCATTTATAAAAAAAAGTCCTCATTTTCATTAAAAACAATGGGAAGAAGATTCTGGTGTGAAATTGAAAAATTAATCAGTTTTACATTGGAATAAATTAGTTGATATCTTTTTTTTTTTTTTTTTTTTTTTTTTTTACAGATGGATTATACGTTCATTAAATCCAAAGAAGTCTTAAAAGCATCCGTATCCATTGAAATACATATAACACTCCAGTAATTCATTATTTATAGAGAGAGAGAGTCCGGTATTAGGATGCCTGTACGGATGGTAAACCTAATCTATTAGGTATATCAAAACAAAGTTTTGAAGGCATTCTACTTACCATGATTTGGATCTAATCTGATCTTAAAAAAAATTTTTTTTTTTTACAACCTAAGAAATTTCTTATCAAATTTTTAGAATTGAAACCGACTTTATCGTAGGAGTCATTAAAAAACATACACACCAATTTTTAAATTTTACTTTATCATAACTTTTAATATTTCTAAATGATTTTTTTTTTAAATATATATATATATATATTAAAAATTTTTTTAGTAATTATTAAATATTTAATAATTAGATAATATCATTCATTAATAAAATCATAGGAAAGAATAAATAAAAAAAAAAAAAAAAAAAAAAAAAAAAAAATTGAAGAAAATAATTATTTTCTATTTTTTTTTTTTTTTACCCAACCCAATTAACATCAATTATAGCATCCTTATATTCCAAAAAAGATCAAAGTAAATGTTTGTGGCACCTCCATGCTTGGGACTTCATTTTCTTGAAATCCTGTGCCATTGAAAATAACCTATCCACTTCTGTAGATGACATAATATTATATAAAATTCAATAATCTTTTAAAAATTACCTTCTTTATCAAATGTTCTATTTAAACTGCTGATAAAGCCACCAAAAAAAAAAAAAAAAAAAAAACGGTGATAAACTGATCAGTTGGTTAATTACCTATGATTTAATACTTTTTAAACATTTTAAAAATATTAATATTAATATCCTTATTCTTTATAAATAATTTTAAAAATTCTATAATTTTTTAAATAATATAATAGTTAAATATCAGTGAAAAAAAAAAAAAAAACTTTCATATTATTATTTCTTTTTTTTTTTTTTTTTTTTTTTAATAAAATTAATTTTAAATAAACTAAAATAATTATGGAAAGGGTTTTATAAATGTATTGATATATCAAAAAAATTCTTAATTAAATTTTAATTATAAACAAATTTATTTTTATACTCATTTTTATTTTAATTATTGTATAAAAAAAAAATCTGAAATATTAAAAAATACTTCTTTCCTTTTTAATAAATTAATAAATAAATAACAATTAAATAATGAATAAATTATATATATATATATATATATATATATATATAAATGGTAATGATATCAACATGATAAGGTGCAATTAATATTTTAATCTTAAAAGCGATAAGAGTCGAATTAAAGAAAGTTAATTAATATTATTTCTTTTATTTAGTATTATAAAATTATTATTATTATTATTATTATTATTATTATTATTATTATTATTATTATTATTATTATTATTATTATTATTATTATTATTATTATTATTATTATTATTATTATTTTATCAATAATTTATTATATTTTATTAGTTTGTTAGAATTTGTTTATTAAATTATAATTTTATTAAAATGTTTTATATTAATAATTCATATTTAATTTTTTTTTATTAATAATTCATATTTAATAAAATTTAAAATAGATTTGTTAAGTGATAATATTTTCCTTATTAAAAAATTTTCTTTTAAAATTAATCATTTATTTTGGCTATTATTTATATATTTTTAAAAATAATACTAAACACTAAATCCTAGTAAATACAAATTATTTTTTATACTTTCAAATAAATTTTATAACTTTTGTAATAAAAGAACTTATATAAACTTAAATGTATTTAAAATTATTTACAAAAACTATTTACATTTCATATTATTATTAAACAATATGTAGTTTTAATTTTTAATTTATGTTTTAATGTTAATTTATTACTTAAACCAAGTTTTCTATTATTATAAGTTTATGGATTAATTTACATTTTATTTCTGAAATTGTTAAATATTATTTTGTTAAAATTTTAAATTTTTAATAATTAATTAAAAATTTAAGAAATTAAAATTTTATTTTAATCAAAATGGTAAAAACAAAAAGATTTATATCCAAAATTAATCTATTCAATAAAAAAAAAAAAAAAAGTAGGACGACACATAATATTTTATTTATAATATTTTATTAGTAATTTTATTGATTAATTTATAGTTTTTATTTAATATTTTATTTTACATTTTACTTATTAAATTTTTATTATATTTAATTATATTACACATTTTTTATTTATTTTCACAATATTTTATCGGTATTAATTACCAATTTATAAAAAAAATTATATACATATTATTAATATTTTTAAATAAATTTATATATTATAACTATAAATAATAAATTAATTATATAAAGATATTTATATAACCATTATAATTAAATTATTTTAAAATTATTAAATTATAATAATAATTTTTGATATTTTTTAATACTTCATTAATAAAATATATTTTAAATATATTTTAATAGTATTTTAAACTAACCAAATTTTTAATGATGGACATTATTAAATTGTATATATAATTTAGAATAATTATAGCAATTAATTCAATATAATTTTTTATGATAAAATCATTGTTACAATTTAAAAATTGAAATTAGAATTGAAAAATTATTAGATTATGATGTTTGAATTATAAAAATTTCATCTCTTTTTGTTTTATAATACTCCAATTCATAAAGAAATTTCATCAAATGCTTTTTTTTTATATCAAGTAAGTCGTTCTTTATTTATATCATATTATTTTAAATTTAATTAATTTTCTATTTAGGACATATTAATCCCATTTTTTGGATAATTTCATTAAATATGTAGTTTAGTTTTTATATATATTCAAATCCTATTTTTAAAATTTTAATATTTTTTATATCGATATTTATCTAATTAAGCCATTTTTTTTTTCAAATACCATCATGGTAAAATACAACTTTCCAATATTCAAGTTTTTTTTTTTTTTTTTTTTTTTTTTTAGATATATATATAATAGTATGTATGATAAAGTTACTAAAGTTGAGGCAAAAAATAAGGTAATCTAATGCTGTCTATTTATTATTTTTTTTTTAATTAATGTGTAAAAAAATTTTATATAAAAAAAAAAAAATTAAATATTAATAAAATTATTTTTTATTAATATTAATTTTTCCATATATAAAATTTTACTAATAATATATTCAATCATAATTTATTACTTGGAGATACTCTTTTTTATATAATTTTTAAGCCATGTTGGTCCAGTCGGTTAGGACGATACAGGTTACTGTAGAGGGCGGGGTTCGAATCCTCGGCATGGCACCAAATAATCGGATGAGGTTTCTATCCTGGGATATCATGAGACCACACGTGATGTCCATAAGGCTTTCCCTCAGATGATTATTTCACCCAACCCTGATACTACGCTTTGAATTGAAGCATAGACCTTGATGATTGTAAAATTTCCAATCGCCAATGATTACACCCACTAGGGAGGAGTTAATGGTTCCGTTCTGATGCTCGTGGTCATTAGAGATATATGTAGGAACGTTAGGAATGCATCTCCGGGCAGTGTGTAACGACGATTGAGAGCGGCGAAGCTGATACAGTATGCCAATAACTCATCACCTTACAGTTAATTAATAACTGTATGGCCATATGGGAGATGGGTACCCATATGTGCAAGTCTATGTTTATATAATTTTTAAATAATAGTTTTCCTTAAAGCATATATTATTTATTCTGTCATTAAAATTTACAATTTTTAATAAATAAAAAATATTTATTTACTATGCATTACAATACATTAAAATAATAATAATAATAATAATAATAATAATAATAATAATAATAATAATAATAATAATAATAATAATAATAATAATAATAATAATAATAATAATAATAATAATATAATAATAATAATAATAATAATAATAATATAATAATAATAATAATAATAATAATAATATAATAATAATAATAATATAATAATAATAATAATAATATAATAATAATAATATAATAATAATAATAATAATATAATAATAATAATAATAATATAATAATAATAATAATAATAATAATAATATGTTTCAAGGAATAATCTTAACCCTAGACAGTATTTTATCTCTTTAACATTTCTTTGTCATAAATAAACAGTTTATGAATTTTTTTTTTTCAACATTTAATAATTAAATATTTTATTGTTTATTGATTAATTTTCCTTTTTTTTTTTTTTTTTTTTAACATTTGTAAATAAATTTTTTTTATGAGATATTTAATTTTTAGCCCTACATTAACTTTAAAAACATATTAAATTATTAAAACTATGGAATTAAATGTAAACAAAAAAAAAAAAAACTTCCAACTTAATGTTATAAGAATTCTTCAAAATATTATCCTTATTTTCTAAAAGTAAAAAAAAAAAAAAGAATTAACATATTAATTAAACTATTACTTAGATTTTGTTTTTACTAAGTAAAAATATATGAATAAAATAAATGTACAAATATATAAATATGTACGTAAAGAATTTCTAAATAATGGATAGTATTTATGTGTAATGATGTAATGATATTAGAAAATTTTTAAAATTAAGGTCAACACATTAGTAATTTTATTGATTTTAATTTTTAATTACTATATGAAAGATAATTTTATTCTTCTTTAATAATTTTTTTTTATTATGGAAAGGGTTTTATAAATGTTTTGATAAATCAAAAATTCTTAAATGAAATTTAATTATAAACAAATTTATTTTTATTTTTATTTTTATTTTTATTTATTATAAGTATTAGAATTTATTTATTATAATTATAATTTTGTTAAAATAGAAGAACTTATTAACATAAAAATATTTAAAATCATTTACAATTATTTACATTTCATATTATTATTATTATTATTATTATTATTATATAGTATGAGTTTAAATTTTCTGTTCTATATATATATATATATTTAATTTATTTTTAATGTAATTTATTACTTGTCTTTTATTTTAACTTTAAAAATTCTAGTAATAAAATGTAAATTAATCCATAAAGTATTACTTTGTTAAATTTTTCATAAATTATATAGATTTATATTAAATCTTACATATAATAATATTTTTTAATAATAATAATCATTTAATTTTTTTTAAAGTTCAAAAAAAAATTTTTTTTTGATTAAAATTTTCTGCGCCACGAATAGTAAGTAAGTAAGCCACCATTTAAATTAAATTTTAAAAAAAAAAATTTTTTTTTTTTTTTCCTTTAAATTGAAAATTTTTAATTTTTTTAAAATTTATACATATATATATTCCGAAATTTATTTTTATTAATAATTTATTATTAAAATTTATCAAAATTTTTGGAGAAAGTGCTTTTTAATTAATAAAAATTATAACAAAATTCCGAAAATTTATTATCATACTCTTTTTTTTTTTTTTTTTATAAATTGATATATATATGGGTGATTGACCAAAAAATAAATTTTTTTTTTTTTAATGTTAAATTATTTAATATTTAACAAAAAAAAAAAAATAAATAAATATATATATATATACATAAATGAATAAATAATATTTTAAATAAATTTTAATTATAATTAGGCAATATAAAAAAAATAAATTTAAAAATGCAAGATACAACATGGAAAACCACAAGAGGTAAATCTCTAAAAAGCTCAATTAATAGTATTGCTGCAGCCATGAGCCTTACCCCTAATAGAAGCACCACTTACAAGGCATCAGAATACGGGAAATAAAAAAAAAAAAAAAAAAAAAAAAAAAAAAAAAAACTACAAAATCTCCTTGGTGTAATAGAAAAAAGAGTGGCAGATGATGAGACAAGTAGTCAGGTTAGCGTGGCTGAACTTCAAAAAAGTTGAGGAATTCCTGCAGCAACGGATGTCAAGCAGGAAAAGGCAAAAGAAGCAACCGTGGAACGAGAAGAATTACATAAAATAGAAAAACCTACCTAAATAATATTATTATTTATGGATTAATATAATTATTTCGAAAATAAAATTATAATAAATATCTATTTAGTTCCATTTATAGAACTTTACATTAAAATATAAAATAATACATTTAATAATTAAGAATACATTAATAAATACGAATACATAATTTATAATATACATAATACATAATAAAATACATAATAATGTTTAATTTAATTAAATGGGAAAGCCATAGTAAATTTAATATTCGAAATACTTAATCATTATTAGGTAGAGTATATTAAGTATATTATTAATATTTTAAAATAAGCAATAAACACAACACAACAATGTAAAAAAAAAAAAAAAAAAAAAAAAAAAAAAAAAAAAAAAAAAAAAAAACTATAAGATATGTTTTATTAAAATATATTTTTTATTAATTATTAATTATTTAAAATTACAAATATATTTATTATTTATTATTTATTATAAAATAATAAAATAATAACTCTTGATTTCCAAAAAAAAAAAAAAAAAAATCAAAGATATATTTTATATAAAAATCTAAAATTAAAAGAAATAATAATAAACTAATTATCACTAATTATTAATTAGGAATAAAAATATAGATAATACTTTATAAGAATATATCTAAATTCTAACAATATATTAATAAAATTTTAATTATATGATAATGAAATGAAATAAATATTTTCCTAATTCTTTTGGAACTTAGCACTAATTGAAAATGTGTTGTATGATTCATCATTTTTATTAAATTAGTATTGCAATTTTTTTTAAAATTCTTTATTATCATTAATACTTATTTTTTATTTAAATTATTTATTGTCATTATCATTATCATTATTATTAAATTATTTATTATTATTATTAAATAATTTAATAAATAATAATAATAATAACATTATTATTATTTTATTTCATTTTATTTTTTTTTTTTAATTTTTTATTCTTATTAATATTTTTTTAAATATTTATAATTATTAATATTATTATTTATTAATATTATTATTTATTAATATTACTATTGTTTTTTATTAAATTATTTTTATTATTAATTCTCATTTTTTTAAAATAAAATTTATTTTTTATTAAATTAATTTTTATTATTATTATTATTATTATAATTATTTTTTTTTAACTTCTTTTTTGAATGATGAATTAAAAAAAAAAAAATAAAATAAATAAAAATAAAAACTAGAAAGAGAGTATACCTTCTTGCTTTATTTGTTATTAATTATGAAAATTATATATTAATAAATTATATTTTTATTTTAAATGATAAATTCATTTTAACAAATTTATAAAAGTAAATATAGACTGAAAATAATTATATATATATGTATTTATTAATGTTTTTTTTTTTATTATTTCAAAATTATGATATAAAAATATATGAAACGTTTCATTTTTATTATTAAACTTTATTTTATATAAAATTCATTATTTTTCATTTGTTATTATATTTTATACATATTTAATATATATCAATTTATATAAATTATAATTATAAACCTTAATTAATATGAATATTATTAAATTAATTTATTTAAATTTGATTGAATAATTGTGGCGTAATAATAATTTCATTTTTGAAAATAATATTATATAAAATTAATGATTTAATATTGAAAAGTGAATATTATAATATTTTATATTAGTAACCTAACTTTATTATACATAATTTATTACAAAAATTTTATAAACTACAAAAGAATACTTAAATATTAAATATAATAAACTTTATTATATTTTATTTTAAATTATGATTAAAATTAGTTTTTTTATACTTCTATTGTATATAAATAAAGAAATATTACAAAGAGATCTCCCAAAAAGATTAAAATAAGAATTTATGTTATATCATAGTAAAATTTATTCAACCCTTTCATAACATAAAATTATAATAAATGAAATAAATATAACAATATGTTCTTTTTATGGTCAAGATAAAATTATAATTAATAAAATAATAACAATATATTCTTTTTATGGTCAAGATAAAATTATAATAAATAAAATAATAATAATATATTCTTTTTATGGTCAAGATATATTGTTTTATATATTATTAGAGTAAAAAAACTTTTTTTTTTTTTTTTTTTTTTTTTTTTTTTTTTTTTATTTTGTAATAGTTTACATTAAGCAAAGGAATTTAAAATATTATTTTATTATATATAAAAATATATATTTATTATATTTTATTATAAAAATTATATCAATTATACTTTTGTTATGCTTAAATTTTTTTGAACTAATGACACATGTTTTATGAAATAATGAAGTAATAAGAATAAAAAAAAAAAAAAAAATTACTAATATCATTGAATCCTACTGGTCAGAATTATTATTTAAAATTTTATAGTTTAGGGACAAGATTATTATCATTTTTTACCGAAAATACTTGGTAAAAAAAAAAAAAAAAAAAAAAAAAAAAAAGTAAATATTTACAAATTAAGAAAACATAAAATATTTATTTATTAATGTTACTTTTTTTTTTTATTTTTTTTAATTTAAAAATATTTTATGGTAATTATTTCACTAATGCATGTCATTTAATATAAGTCATATAATTATAATGAATTTATTGAATAAAACTCAATTAAATAGTATATATTCATATTAATAAATAATAAATTAATGAAAGAGTATTCTCTTTCTATTTTTTTTTTTTAAAAAAAAATAAAAAAATTAATCATTGAACAATTTTTGTTATTTTTTATGTGTTAGTATTTTTTGTAGTAATTATTTCAATAATACATGTCATATAATACATGAAATATTATTATAATATATTTATTACATATAAATATTATATATCTTTTAATAATTACAAACAGTTAAAGATTATTTACTTTCCTATTCTATAAAAAAAAAGTAGATTAAGTTTATGTAAATACATATATATATATATATATATAATAAAATTCTTTCAGTAGTAATTATTTCAATAATACACAAAATATAATTATAATGTAGTTATTGTATAAGGAACAATAAAATAAGATATATACTTTAATATATAATAGAATAATGAAAGAGTATTCTCTATGTATTTTATATAAAAAAAAATTTAATAAAATTCATCATAATTTATTTTATTTACTTATTTATTTAAATGTCTTTAAGAGTAATTGTTCCAATAATGCATATTATATAATATATACTATATAGTTTAAATATATTTATTACATATAAATATTATTTATTTTTAATAAATAATTATAAGCAGTTAATGATTATTCACTTTCCTTTTCTATAAAAAAAAAAGATTAAGTTTATACATATATATATATATTAAAATTATCTTTAGTTGTAATTATTTCAATAATACATGTCATATAATATACAAAATATAATTATAATGTAGTTATTGTATAAGGAACAATAAAATAATATATACTTTTAATATATAATAGAATAATGAAAGAGTATTCTCTTTGTATTTTATAAAAAAAAATAAATAAATTAATACTTTTTTTTTTTTTTTTTTTATTAAAAACTAATAAATACTCTATATTAAAATTCAATTATTTGTATTAATTTTTTTTTTTTTGGGATTTAAAGGAGAGGTTAGTGGATTCTTTAGATAACTTTTTTGGTTTATTAAATAAACTATATTTGGTAAAAAAAAGACATTTAATCATATTTTTTTTAAAAATTAATTCTCGTTTATGTTAATTATAATATATATATTTTATTTTATTATACTTTCTATATCAAAAAAAAAAAAAAAAAAAAAAAAAAAAAAAATTTCTAATGGTATTACATATTTGAATCTAACCCTTTCCATTATATTTTATTCAAATTTTTTGATTTCATTAATGACCTTTTTTTTTTTTTTTTATTTTGTTCGAGAAGAAAAGAAAGGTAGTTCTTTATTTTCCTTTTTTTTTACATTTTTTTTTATAAAATTTATTTTCTTTAGGTTAAAAGAAAATTAAAAAAAAAACATATTTATACGTTTTTTATTTGATTATTTGATGAAATTAATAATTTAAATGTTTTACAATTCAAAATAGAGGAATAAAATATATAAAAATACTTCATATTATGATTTATGTTTTTTTTTTTTTTTTTTTTTTTTTATTCTATAGATTATAATTTTTTTTATTCTATATAGATTATAACTTTTTTTTTATTCTATATAGATTATAATTTTTTTTTATTCTATATAGATTATAATTTTTTTTTTATTCTATATAGATTATAACTTTTTTTTTTTATTCTATATAGATTATTAATTAACTAAATTTCTGACCAAAATTATATATGTTAATGGTAGCCACCTTTGAGCTATTTTTTGAATTATATATGAAAATTTTTTTTACACAATTAAAAGAGTCAGAGTATTGAAGAAATGACAAGTAAGGACTTTTAATACAAGTTCACAATGAATAAATAGAAACTAAATTCTTCGATTTTAATTCTCTTTTTTAAGATATGCATATTATATTTTACTCAATACTTTCTTTTTTAATATTTTATACAATAATTATAATTATATATATAAAAATAATAGAAACATTATTGAATTAGAAATAAATAAAAATTATATATATATATATATATCAATAAAATTAATATAAATTAATAAAATAAATTAAAATCATTATCAAAATTAAAATTTATTATTTAAAAAATATCTACTTGAAAAAAAAAAAAATTTTTTTTTTTATTATTTAAAATAATATCATCAGGACAAAAAATAATTTCACTAGGATAAGCCATAATAGTAATTATATAATAATATATTATATTTATATAAATAGGTCAACATTAATTATATAATTCTATATTAAGTAATACTTTTATTTCTATTAGTATTAAAGTATTGTTAAAAGTTTCAATTTTTTTTTTTTTTTTTTTAAAATTTTTTATTAATTTTCCTTAATTTATCGTTATACATTTTTAATATATTATAATTAAATATTTATATAAATAATGCTATTAATTATATAACTTATAATATATCTTTTAAATAAACACTAAAATAATAATGGGAAAACTTTTTTTTTTTATTTTTTATTTTTTTTTTTTATGTAATTTTATATATATAAATATAAATATATATATAAATATAAATATTAAATATAAATATACATATAAATATAAATATACATATAAATATAAATATACATATAAATATAAATATAAATATAAAATATAAATATTAAATATAAATATTAAATATGAAATATAAATATAAATATAAATATACATATAAATATAAATATAAATATATGTATAATTAATATTAAAAAATTTAAAATTTGTTTTTATTACAGTTTTATTTAAAAATAAAAAAATTATATTAAAAGTTTTATTTTATTTTATTTTTTTTTCATTTTTTTTCCTTTTTTATTTTTTTTATATAAAAATTAATATTACTTTTTTTTTTCATTAATAGAAGTATATTATATATTAATTTGATACTACAACAATACTTTACGATACTTTATAATATAATCAATTTTATAATTATATTTAAAAAAAAGAAGAAAAGAAAAGTCTAATTAGTTGGATTCCATTTTTAACTTATAAGTTTTAGTTTATTTAATATAAACAACAACAACAAAAAAAAAAAAAAGAATTAAAAAAAATAGTAATGATGTCCATTAATTTCCTAATTGGAAAAAAAAAAAAAAAAAACTATTTTTATTGTTTTCATCAATTATATTATAAATTTAGATGAAATTTACTTATATGTTATATGGAATTAATTAATTCATTATTAATATCTATAATAAATAAATAAATAAATAAATAAATAAATAAATAAATAAATAAATTCACTTTGGAATGAATGAATGAATGAATTATATATTATTATTATTATTATTATCATTGATTTCTAAAAAATAATAAAAATCAAAAGGTGGATATCATTCATTTTTAATAATATGATAGATTAATAATATTATATATTTATTAATTCATAGAGATACTTTTTTTTTTTTTTTTTTTTTTTTTTTTAATTTTTTATTTTAATTAAATTTAATTTTATAATTCTATGTTTTTTTTTTTTTTTTTTTTTTTTTTTTTTTTTTTTTTTTTTTTTTTTTTTTAATATGAATATTTGTTTATTAATCTAAATATTCATTTCATTAGTTAATCGATCCATTCCCTAATTACTACTTGAATGTTTGATTTAAACAATCTTTCATTCATTTTTTTTTAAGAAAAATTCAGTAAATATTATTCTATTATGATTTTTAAGTTCGAGAGAGAGTTACTACGCATTATAAAAGATGTTATTCAAGATAATATAATTATTAATTTCAGAGGTTAAATAATTATAGCATCTTAAACAACATCAACTTCCAACATCAATATTCAAGAAATTTAATATAAATAAAATAAATAGTAAAGAAAGTATATAAACTTTGTTTAATATTAATGAATATATTTATCGTAATTAGCTGTATAAATCTCATTGTTTTTATTTCAAAGAATTGGAAAAATCGAAATAATAAAATTATTATCATATGGATATCATATCCAAATAAAATATCTAAAAAAAAAAAAGGTTTTAATACTATTTATTAAAAATATATATATATATATATATATATATATATGTGTGTGTGTGTGTGTGTATATAGAAGCATTTCAGTTTCAGTAAATATATAAATATAGAAGTTCATATATAGATATAAAAATTTGTACTTGTAGAAAAGGAACACAATTAATTTATCTAAATTTAATATATTTTAAAAAGAATTATTTGTAAATTAAACATATTATTCGTTTTTTTTTTTTTTTTTTTTTTTTTTTTTTTTTTTTTTTTTAATATAGATGATCATCTTTTTCTATTACATCTTCTTTTCCATTTAATTATATTAAAAATGATTACAAAAGAAAAAAGAATTTTTATTTGTTTGTTTGTTTATAAAATATTTTAATATATCTTTTTAAATTTATTGTAAATGTTACGTCATATATTTTATTAATTAAGAAAAAACACCTCTATTATTTATTCAAACCTAAATATTATATGGATTATGAAATTTAACTGAAAGCTTAATATTAAGTATTAATTTTTAAGGGAGTGTACTTTTTATTTTATTTAAAATAATAATATGTTTAAATCATTATTATGTAATATTAAATTAATTTTTTAAAAAATATTATTTGTTTTAGGGAAAATAGCTATTTTTTTTTAATAAATTATGAAATATATTAAGATTAAATTAACAATATAGAAATATATTATTTAATCTTTTAAATAAATATAATATTTATTATTTTTAAAAATTAAATATATTTATATTGGTGATTATTTTCATAGGACTAAAAAATAATATCTAGTAGAAATTAATGTTAACTTAAAATATAAAAGTAATATTAAAATATATAAAAAAAATTTTTTTATTATTATTTTTAATATTTAATAGAGTTTAAATTTTTTAATAATATATTTTAAGTTTTATATTATACGGAATTTAGTAGTATTTATGGAAAAAATTAATAGCCAATTTTGGGATACATAAAAAAGGAAATAATGTATGTATTAAAAAAAATTTATAAAAGTCTAAATAATATAATATAAAGTAATATATTTGTTAAGCTATATGAAACTTTCTATAATAAATATGTTTTTAAACTTTTTTTTTCTTTTGACATTTTTGTATTTAATTATATAAAATTTGTATTTCGTAATCTATTACGTATATCGAAACATGAAAAATAGAATTTATTTTTTTTTTTTAATAAAAAATGTTAAATAGCTATATAAACCTATTATGAAAGTTATGTCATTTGTTAAAGAAATTAAGGAAAGTATCTTTAAAATTTATTTAAATCAATAATTATTAAACTTTTATTATTTATATATCAGATTTTATATAAGTAGTTATACTCTTTTAATATATTTTTATTGTTTAAAATGATAAAATGGTTAATATGAAGTTATATTTAAATTTTTATAATATTATTTAATTATAAATTAAATTTATATAAATCATACTGGTTATTTATATATATTGGTTATTTTAATTTAAATTAAATATTAAATACAAAATTACTCCCATAAAGAAGTAGGGATAAGGGTAAATTCTATTTATCTGATAAAAGTATTAATTAAAATTTAATAATGTTAAAAATCTTAAAATATTTTTTTATTTGTAATAGCTAATTAAGTTGAATGATGAAATCTAGTATATTAATACTATGTTTTTATGAATCATATCATTGTTTTATAATTACATGTGAATTTTTTAATTGGTATTATATATCTCAAAAATTTTATAATATATTGAAGTAAAGGATTACTCTAAGTTACATTAACCGTAGTCATAATGTTTGAACCATTTAATATATTCTTTTTTTAGTTTTATTTAAATAAATTTGTATTATATATATTGTATTTTTTTATTATTATATTATATATTACTTGTGCAACTTAATTAATAAGGAAAGAAAATGTTAAAAATTTTTAAAATGAATAAAATAAGTTTTATATTCATCATGGACAGTTTTCCAAAACTATCTAATAATTTTAAAAAAGGAAATTTTTTTTTTTTACAATTAATTTATTTAATATAAATTCTTTTGATTTTTTTTTTATAACTTTATTTAATATAAATATTTTTTATTATTTAAATATATATATATATTTTTTTTAAAAAATTTTATTGTTTACCATCAATATGAAAATGAAAATATTTAATATATAACTTTAGCCATTATATTTCTTTCTTATAAAAAATTTTTCATATCACAAATAAATATTTATTTAATATAAATAATAATTTTAATTTATTTTTATATTAGAAATTAAATTTATATAAAGATAATATATTAATATTATATTAATATTTATTTTAGTTTATTAAAAAAAAAAAAAAAAAAAAAGGAATAATCTATTTATTTAATAATACATTATATTATCAATATTATAAAAAATTTATAATAATAAAGTTATTAAATAGTATATTTATTTTAAAAAAACAATTTTTTTTTGTTTATATAATAAAGTTTTGAAAAAAAAAAATGCTTCAATATAAAATCTTAATTTTAACTTTTTTAAACTTTTTAATAATTATATATTATTAATATTTTTTCATAGTTAAATTAATTTATAATATTATTATTCCTTTTTTTCTCTCACTTTTTTTTTTTTTTTCCTTTGTTCTTTTTTTTTTAAAAATTTTTTTAATAATAATTTAATTAAAAAAAAGGAAGATTTTAATAATTTTTTAATTAAAATAAAGGAAGATTCAATAACATTCGAATTAAAAATGATATTTATTTTAAAAATTACTCTTGTTTACCAAAGTTTAATAGCGCCTTTTAGCTTTCAATTATGAAAGATTTATAAATTAATATTACTTAGATCTCCTTTTTTAAATGTATAATGAATTTTTTATTGTTTTATTATTAATACAAAGTTTTAAATCAGTATTTGCTATTCATTTAAATATATATAAAAATTTTTCTATTAGCATGAAATGATACCATATAATTTATGTAAATAACATAAAAAAGAAAAATATTTAATTTTTAAATATAATATCATATATATTATCTAGATAGATAAAAACATATATTCGATATATATATATTTTTATAATATATATATAACATAGTAAATTATATGAAAAAATCTATTAAAAGTTTAATTGAAAAAATATATTTTAAAATAAACTTTATATATATGTAAGATTTTTTTAATTTATTTTGTTTATAATTTAAAAATTTTATATCAAAATTAATAATAATTAAAGTTTATACGTATTGATTATTTTTTTATAAGTATAAATTTTATTTCAACAGGAACCAAATATAAATGACTCATAAATTAATTGTTTTAATTGGTTTAATATATTTTTGAATTAAATTTCCAAAGTTTTGAGATAAAATAGTATTAGAAAAAAATTAATAATTATTAATAATAAAAAAATAGTAATATATATGAAAAAAAAAAGAGGTATATAAAGAAAAAAAATCATCTACATTTTATCATATCATCAAAGATAAAATAATAGATTTTATTTGTATCTAGAATACAATTAAAAATAGATAAATTTTATCAAAATATAAAATTATAAATTTTATATTTAAAATTGTTAAATTAGAAAAAACTAAGTTACAATTTGCTAGAAGAAATAAAATAATTTATTTTCAGATTGTAAAAATAGTTAAAAAAAAATAATTACAATTTGCTAGTTAAAATAAAATAAATATATTTTCAAATTGTAAATAAATAAATAAAGTAAAAAAATAAATAAATAAATAATAAATAATAATATTAAATTAAGAAATTTTTTGTAAAAAAAAAAAAAAAAAATGAAGAAGTCTGCTTTGTTATTATTAGCATTTGTTGCTAGCACTTTTACTTTTGATGGAGGTTTTGCTAAAAAGAAGTGTTGGTCTTTAGCTGAAGGTTATCCATGTTGTGAAAAGAAGGGAACTAAAGTTAGACATGTTTCTAAGAATGGTAATGAATGGGGTGTTGAACATGGTGACTGGTGTGGTATTACCGATCTTCAACGTTGTCCAGATTACGGTAAATATGAATGTTGTAAGAGTTGCAAAGTTAAGCATATTTCTAAATCTGGAAATACATGGGGTGTAGAAGATGGTAAATGGTGTTCTATTCCATACAGATGTGAAAAGGAAGAAGCTGAAGCTAGTGCTACTACTGCACCAGCTGAAGCTACCACTGCTACTACTACAAGTCCAACTCCAGTAGTACCAGCTGGTCCATTCAAGATCACTAGTAAGGATGGTAAATCTAACATTTCATTCTACTGTGAAGATGAAGAATTTTCTGGTGTAAAGAAAATTGCTGATATGGTTAGAAATGATGTAAAACTTGTTACTGGTGCCTTACCAGAATTCAATTACTCTCTTAACACTACTATTGGTGAAGAAGCTGCAGTTATTTTCGGTACTGTTGGAAAATCTAATTTATTTGAAGGTGTTGATGTTTCTGCTATTAAAGACAAGTATGAATCTTACGTATTCAATGTTCAAGGAAATAGAATTTACATTGCTGGTAGTGATAAGCGTGGTACTATCTATGGTCTTTTCCATCTTTCTGAATTAATGGGTGTTTCTCCATTTGTTGATTGGCTCGACTTAAAGCCAATTAAACAAGAAACTGTTGAAATTACTGAAAAGGATAATGTCGTTTCAAAGGAACCAAGTGTTCGTTACCGTGGTTTATTTATTAATGATGAATGGCCAGCTTTCGGTAACTGGGCCAACCATAACTATGGTGGTTTCAACGCTAAAATGTATGTTCATGTCTTTGAACTTCTTCTTCGTCTTAAGGGTAACTACATGTGGCCAGCTATGTGGTCTGGAAGATTCAGTGATGATGGTCCAGGATTAGCTAATGCTGAACTTGCTGATGAACTTGGTGTTGTTATGGGATCAAGTCATCATGAACCATGTTGTCGTGCTGGTGAAGAATACAAATATCTTCGTGGTAAGGATTCTATTTATGGTGATGCTTGGAACTTCCGTTCTAACGAAAAGGGTATTACTAAGTTCTGGGAAGATGGTTTAAAGCGTAATGGTAAATTCGATAATGTTATTACTGTTGGTATGCGTGGTGAAGCTGATACTGCTATTGCTGGTGACGCTACTCTTGCCGATAACATTCAATTACTTCGTGATGTTTTAACCACTCAAAACAGACTTATTAAGGAATACGTTAATGAAGATATCATGTCTGTTCCAAGAATGTTAGCTCTTTACAAGGAAGTTGAACCATACTTCTATGGTGACGAAGAAACTAAAGGTTTAATGGACGATCCAATTCTTGATGGTGTTACTTTAATGCTTTGTGATGATAACCACGGTAACTTACGTACTGTTCCATCTGAAGCTATGAGAAAGCATCCAGGTGGTTATGGTATGTATTATCACTTTGATTACCATGGTTCCCCATTCAGTTACGAATGGATTAACACTAACTATCTTCCAAAGGTCCAAGAACAAATGACCGCTGCTTATGACTTTGGTATTCGTAACATTTGGATTGTTAATCTTGGTGATGTTCTTACTACTGAATTCCCTCTTAGTTACTTCCTTGATCTTGCTTATGATTATGAAAAGTACAGTACTCTTGATTTCAATACTTTTGATTACACCAAGCAATGGATTGGTAAGCAATTTGCTTCTTTAACTGAAGAACAAAGAGCTGATATTGAATTCATCTTCAACAATTACAATAAGCTTGCCTTCATTCGTCGTACTGAAAGTGTTAACAGTGAAACCTATCATCCAGTTAACTTTGGTGAATCTGAAAAGATTCTTAGCCTTGCTGAAGAAGTTATTGATCGTGCTGAAAAGTTAAAGAAGGAAATTGATGTTAAATCTGATGTCTACGAAGCCTTCTTTACTCAAGTTTACTTTGCCGCTAAGGGAACCATGAACGTATTAAAGTTACAATTACTTTCTGGTAAGAACCATTGGTATGCTACTCATGGTATGCTTGCCGCTAATCCATTCGTTGAAAAAATCAAGCAATGTGTCAAGGTTGATGATGATCTTGTTAAGGAACTTGATGAATTAAAGGATGGTCGTTGGTATGGTATGGGTTGGTCTGAACATATTGGTTTTACCAGATGGAATGAAGAAGAAAACTTAATGCCAGTTTACATGACTACTGATGGTGCTCGTAGAACTAGAATTGGTGCTTGGGTTGAAGGTACTTCTACTGTTACTAGTGGTCAAGATTGGACTAAACAAACCTTAAAGCTTGATGCTTTCAAAAACCCAGATGTTAAGGAAGCCGTTATTAATGTTGCTAAATGTTCAAAGAAAGAAATTAAGGTTTCCGCTGAAATTATTGATGGTGATTTCTTAAGTTATGAAATTAAGGATGGTAAGGATGCCGATGTTAGTAAAGTTGTTGTTACTGTTGATCGTAAGAAGCTTGCCAAGGCCTCTGAAAAGAAATGTACCATTAATATTACTGTTCCACATGATGATGTTTCTGGTGGTAATATTGTTGTTGTTGTTGATGTTGACGCTGAAGTACCAAATGTTGACTATCCAAAGGGTACATTTGTTCAAACTACTTCCTACATTAGTATTGAAGCTGAACACTTTATTTCTCAAAAGAATGGTACCGACAGTTCATGGAAGGTTATTGAAGGTTATGGTAAGACTTTAAGTGCTATTAAGGCTTATCCAGTTATTAATGTCTACAACGATGTTAGTGAAGCTCCATATGTTGAATATAACTTTGTTCTTAATGAAGGTGGTGCTATGGCTTTTGATTTCTATCAAAACCCATCTAACCCAGCTTTCATGGATAACAAATTACAATTTGCCATTGATATTAATGGTAAGGTTATTGTTCATGATGTTGTTGACAGTAAGACTTTTGCCGTTGGTGATAATAAGTACCCATGGAGTGATGATGTTACCAATGAAATTAGAATTTCAACTGTCAATGTTGAATGTAAGTCTGGATTAAACAGCCTTAAATTCTACCCAATTACTCCAAATATTGTTCTTGAAAAGATTATAATTCGTCCAGAAAGTCTTAAGATGCCAGAAAGTTACCTTGGTGCTCCAGAAACTTACTATGTTAATTAAATTTAAAGCTATCTAATTTCATTTTATAGATTTTTACAAAAAAAAATATTAGAAGGAAAAAAAAAAAGATAAAAAGAAATTAAAATCATAAAAAAAAAAAAGAAAGTAAAAGAGAAATATATAAAACCTATATATAAAGATTTTTATAATGTTTAGAAATTTTAATTATTAATTTTGAAAGGTTTTATTTTTTTTCAAATTAAAAAAAAAATTTTTTTTATCCTATTATATAATGATAATTATTTTTGAATTAAATAATTTAAATATAAATAATAACAGTATTTTTTTATTAAACTAAGAAATTAAAATAATTAAAATAAGTAATATAATATATATATATGTAAATAAGCAATAAAGAAAATAATAAATTAAATAAATAAATAAATAAATTTGAATAATTAATTAAAATATAAAATAGAAATTTGTAAGTTTAATAAAAAGAGAAAAAAAAATTAAAATATATATAATAAATAATTTTAAAATAAGTAAGTAAATAAATAAATAAATAATTTATAATAATTAAAATTTAAGAATATTATAAAATTAATTTATAAAAGCTTTTAAGTTGTGACTTATAAGTATTTGAAATATAACTTATTAATTTGTAGAAGAAGAAGAAAAATAAAAATAATAAAAAAAAATCAAATTAATTATTCATTTCAGGAATACTAATGTTTCCTTTTATGGTGGAATTGTCAGTATATAAAATCCTAAAGAATTGTATATTGTATTCAGTAAAAAAAAAAAAAAGGTCACTTTATTAATAAATATCTTTCAATTATCCTTTGAGAGAGAGTCTTATATGGATTAACTTTGATTATATTAAACTTAATAAATAGTTAAAAGTATATTCCTTTATAAACAATGACTTATTATACCAATGAACTAATAGAAATCAAATCTCCAAAAAAAATAACTAATTCTCCTTTGTTTAAAGGGAGAGTTTAGCAGGTTTACCGCATGATTGAATAAAAAATTTTATTGGTAATAAATTTTTTTTACATGTTCATTTTTTTTTATAATAATTTTAATTATATATAAAAATTTTTTAAACTTTTTTATTTATAATTTTTTTTTTTTTTATATTTATAAATTTTCATAAATTTAAATTATTATAAAAATAAATTTTTTAATATAAAATAAAAAATAAATTTTTTTTATTATTATATATATATAAAATTTTGTTAATTATTAATAAATAAATTTTTAATTTTTAATTTTTTTTATTATTTTTTTAAGTTTTTAAAGAAGTTTGGAAATGTTTTTTTTTTTTTTTTATTAATAATTATGATTTATGTATTATCTTATTTAAATATATATTTATGTATCATTTTTTTGATTTTTTTTTTTTTTTTTTTTTTTGGTTATTTTTAATATATATATAAAAGGTAAATATATGTATTTAATTGTTTACCTTTTATATAAAAAAAATTAGAATAATAATATATATATTTAATTGTTATTATTCTAATTTTTTTTTATGTAATTTATATTTATATTTTTATTTATTTATTCTCCTGTTCCTTTTATATATATATATATTTTTTTTTTGTTTTCATCAAACTTATATTGTGACAAATAAACTGATGAATATGTTTTTTTAGTTGGATTATTAGTTTTAGGTACAGTATCTCGATATTGGGAAATAAGGATAGTTAGATAGGCATGTTTTAGAAAGCTCGGAGTCTTTGAAAAGGTTTCCTTTTTGAATGATACAATGAAATATTCTTTTCAATTAAAAAAAAAAAAAAAAAAAACAATGCTGGGAAGAGTTTTTGTTTCTAGTTCTTCTATTTCTATAAATATTAATGGTAGCAGTTTTTAATTAACTATAATTCATGAAAATAATTTTAATACATACCATTAAGTCATAATATTACTATATTTTTTATATTATTCTTTTTCATATATATTACAAATTTATCATAATTCCTTATATTATAAATATATAGAATAACAACTATTACGTTTGTTTATAATAGTATCAAATCCTTATTTAATTATTCTAGTTATAATTTATACATTTATTTACCAAACGTCATATAATTTACATGATACTCAAGAAAATTAAAAGTTTTTTTTTTTTTATCAACTAAGTCAATAATATTTCCATGAATAATATATTAATGTCTTCATTCTAAATTTCTAAATTATGTAATTGTATATGTATATAAGCTTTTTTCCAAAGTATCAAATGGTTAAAAAAAATGAATGTTTATATTATCAATTTTTAAGATATAAATAGTTAATGATAGGTAATATTTATTTATTCTTTTTATATTATTAAATTCCAATAATTATAATATAGCAATAACAATATAACAATAAATCATAAATTAGAAATTTAAATTGAATATTTAATTTAATTAAATAATTATTAGAAAAGTTTAATAAATAATATAAAAATTATTTATAAAAAAAAATAATTATTTGGTAATTCTTAGAAAAGTTTAATAAATATAATATACAATTTATTTAAAAAAAAATAAAAAATAAAAATAATTATTAAAAAAGTTTAATAAATAATATATAAATTATTTAGAAAAAAAAAATAAAAATAAAAATAAAATTTGGTAATTATTAAACGGTAAATTTTGATATAAATAGTACTAAAAAACCTTAATTATTAATAAAATGTAATTATTAATATTTTGGAAATTATATATTAAAATAATGTGAAAATAATAAATTTATGGTAGAACATAAATTTATTTTAAATTATTATTTAATATAAACAAAATTTTTTTTTTAATAATTTTTTTAATTATAATTTTTTATGTAAATATAATCTATATATAATTTTATGTTAATTTCCTCTAAAAGTTTTTATTGATAATTTATTATACTTTTAATATTATTTTTTTTTATGATTATTTTTTTTTATATCATCATATACTTTTTATATCAAATATTTTAAAATAGTTAGCTAATATTATAAGAATTATTTTTATGTATTAGTTTAAATATATAAATATAAAATGTATTTCATTTGTAATTATTATTTAGGCTCTTGTGTCAAATTAATTTTTTTTTGTAATATTTACTTTTAATAAAATGATAATGTACAAAGTTCAGGTTCGGTTCTTTTAAGGTTTGTTCTTTTAAATGGGAGATATAATTTATATGTTTTATAAAAAATTATTTTATTTAAATTTTATTTATTTAGAAGAATGACATTTACTTATCATTATTTAAAATGTAAACTAACATTTATTCCTAAAAATAATATTTATTTTCATATTTTGATCTAAAGAATTACTATAATCTATTATTTATTATTCTTGGACAGAGAACAAAAACTATTTCTAAGTATTTTTCTCTTTTATAATTATTTACTATAATAAAGTTTTCCTATATTAAAGTATAAATATTAAATTTACTTTCATTAATGATTAAATTAAATAATAAAAATATATAAATTAATTTCTAATAATAAAAAATAGATTTATACATAAATTTATGCTTTTATTACATTTCTTAATTAACATAAATTTATTATTAATTAGAGTTTTTATTTCTATTTCATATCAAAAAAATATATATTTAATAAATAATGAATAAAATTTTCCCAAAAATGGAAAATAGAATCGAATTATATTAAATTACTGACTTTCTTAATTTTTTATATTGTCTCGATTTTTTTTTTTTTTTTTTTTTTTTTTTTTTTTTATTTCCGGTGTGTACCGCCCTATGCCCCCCACAAGACCTGGGAATATTAAGGTAGTCACGTCCCTACACTTTGTGGAAAGCCTTACTGTTTATTCAGCGTTGGCGCTCTAATCATACATATTATTGCTGAGATTTTCTAGTGCGATTTTTTTCGGAATGCTTTTTCGGTGCCTAACTCCTTAGAAGCGAGGCTAAAGTAATCTAACCTAATGAATCACGTGCTGGTTCACTTGGTAACAGTATTTAGTTAGCAGATTGATTATTCGTAGCTTATCTACGTGCGTATGAACCCATATACTAGGAATTCCCTCGTAAGTATATTAATAACAGTTACTAGAGCAACCCTCTCAGGCTCACTGTTAAGACAGTATCTAGTCTATATTATTCCGGAATTTAAGAATATCATATATAAGGGGAGGGGGATATACACATTGTCTCGAACCAGGTTCTATCCAGGTTGTTGGTCTATATATATATAAAGCTCCTTGGTTCGATCATATCCTTTGACCATTTTCTAGGTTTTCCTCACAAGAGATTTTTACAGGAATATAGTGATTAAGGTTACAGGAAAGTAATTCCTTTATTAGAATAATAATAATAATAATAATAATAATAATAATAATAATATATTATTATTATTATTATTATTCTAATTTACATTCTCCTAAATATTAATAAATTGAAATCTTTCAGACATTTATGATTTAAGGGTGTTAGTACATATCTCATTGGGTTAGGTTATACTAAATTTATTTTTATGTAATAATTAACAAAATAATTTATTAATAATTAAAGTTTTTATTTTTATTTTACATTAACAATATTAATAATATATATATATAAAAAAAGGGTGACTCATTTCAAATTGAATAATTTATTAATTAAAGAGTTTATGATTAATTTTTTAATAAAGTGTCCTTTTTATAATTTTATTTAATAATATCATAACAATAAAAAGTATAATAATTAATAAAAAGTGTAATATTAATAATATTTGACTCATCCCATTTTCAAAAAAAAAAAAAAATAAAAAAAAAATTAAAATTAAAATTAAAATTAAAATTAAAATTAAAATTAAAAATATTATAAATAAAATTTTAAAAAATAAGAAAAAATAATTCGTTCAATCAATAATATATAAAATTTTAATAATATTAAATTTTTATATATTATTATAATTATTAAAATAATATGAAATTAAATATATATATATATTTTTTTTTTAATTTTAAATAATTAAAAATTTATTGACATGTTTTAAAGTTTAAATAAGATAAAAATAAAAATAAAAATAATAATTATATATATATATAAAAGATATAGATACATATATAATGGGTACTTATCTCCCAATTAATTATTACTGTCGGTGTGATGATAGTGTGATGATAGTTGTCATACCAGTACAGGGTCGCCGTTCACAACAACGGCGTTATACCTCTGCCTGAACTGGAACCGCTTTTATTTCTTTTTATTTCTTTTATTATTTATAATGTAAAATTAGTATTTATAATATAAAATTATTATTTATAATGTAAAATTATTATTTATAATATAAAAATAGTTCAATTCTTTTGATGAAAATATTTTCTTTATTTATTCAATTATTCTTTGTCATTAAATTTTAATATTTAATATATATAATATTAATATTATATATATTCATATTATAATATTAGAATTAGTATTTGTTATTTGATTTAATTATCATACTTTAAAAAATTTTATTATTGCTTTAATGTAAAAAAATTAGATCATTAATTAATAAATAAATAAAATTTTATAATAAACTAAATTTTTTTATTATTTAAACATTTTTATTTTAATACAGTCAATTATTACTTGGCAATTTATATTAGATTAAAGGAATACCTCCTTTACGTTAATAATAATAATTTATAAAAGTATTAATAAGTTTTATTATACCCTTTTTTTTTTTTTTTTTTTTTTTTTTATAATTTTTTTAGTAAAATAAAAGTATTAATAAATTATATTATATATTTTTTTTTTTTTTTTTTTTTTTAGTAAAATAAAAGTATTAATAAATTTTATTATATTATTATATTTTTTATTTTTCATATAAAAATATTCATATATTTATATAATAATTACATCAAAATCAATTAAAATATTTAGTAATTATTAAAATTATAAAACTAAATTATTAATTAATTTTACTATAAACATAATTTAAACTATTTATATTATAAAAAATATCTTAATTAAAATATAAATTATTTATCTAAATACTAATTAATAAAAATATATCATTTATAAGAAATTATTAATAAAATATATAAATTAGTTTTAATATATAAATTAATAATATAAATAATATAATTAAATATAGTATAATAAGAATATTAAGTATATAATAAAATATTGGATTATATTATTAATTATAACTATTTCTATTCATATTGCATCAAATTTGTTATGGTTCAGGTTTATTAGGGGATATGAATTTCTAATGGTAACAGCGTTTAACTTTTTGTAATCCACACACAATCTTAAAAAACCATCTTTCTTTTTTTTGAAATAAAACAGGGTAACCAGCTGGAGATTCCGAAGGTCTAATAAAACTTTTTTTTTTAAATTCTCTTCTATATATTCTTTAAGAATTTTGTTTTCTTCTTCCGAAAGTGGGTAGATAAGCCCATAATGAAGAGAAGCATCCTTTTCTAAAACTATTTTACAGTCAGTTAAACGGTGTGGCGGTAGTTTATCTGCTTCTTTCTTGCTGAATACAACAGTTAAATCTCGATATTGAAGCGGAATATTTTTGATTTTTATATCTTCAATATCTTCTTCATAATTTTCATTATTTGTTAAAAATAATAATAGATAAATTTATTATTAATTATATATTTTTTATTTTGGTGATTGTTTTTTAATTTAAAAAATATTTTATTGGTTAAAAAATTAAATTTTTTATGAAGAAATTTTTTATATTTTTTAAGTTTAAAATTTAATTTATTTTGATTAAAATTATTTGGAATTTTTGAATTTTTTGTATAATTAATAATAAAATATCTATAATAAAAATTTATTTATAATAAACTTTGATAATTAGAATTATCAAATTAATTTGATTTTAAATTTATTGATTTTATTTAATAATAAAATATCTATAATATATTACTATTAAGGTAATTTTACAGTAACCTTACAAAGAACATAAAAGATAGATTTTTACATCTTTCTTTTATACTTTGTAAGTTACATAATAATAATATTTAATTATAAGATAGTAATAATATAGTAATATAAATAATAATAAAATATAAGGATAAATTTAATTATATAATTAATTTGAATAATTGAATTTAATATAGATATGTTGTAAACATATATAAAAACATAATATAAATAAAATACACGTGACGTCAAATGTATCATTGAAATTAATTATTAATATAAACCTTATTTATTAATATTCTCAGGATTATTAGGCCTAAGATAACCCTTTAAATATTAAACAAGAATTTATATTAATTATTAATTATTTAAATATATATATTATTTATAATTAAATAGATAATATTTTTATTTATTGAAATGTAAATAACTGAAATTGAGATTTCAATTCAGTTATAATTTCAACATTTTTAAGTATTTTATTAATAATTTAGTATTTTTCTGAATGCAATGGCCCAAATTTGATTTATACCTAATATTCTTAATCTACAAAAATTAAATTTTGTAGAAGTGAATAAAAGGATAAATACTGAATAAAATTGATTTAAGAAATTTAAAAAAAATAAATATGTTTTATTATTAAACACAAAAATGTTTTATTAAAAAAATTTATTTTTATTTTATAAATTGATTATTAATAACTAATAAAATATATAATAATTTATCAAAATAATTAATAATCATAAAAATTGATTATTAAAAACTAATAAAATATCTATAATAATTTATTAAATAATTAATAAACATATTTTTTTGATTATTAAAACTAATAAAATATTTATAATAATTTATTAACTAATTAATAATAAAGAATAATTTATAAGAAATATTTACATGTTTTTATATTTTTCTTTGATTTTAAGCTATTTACATTAAAAATAATAAAATTAATAAAAGAGAAATAAAGAATAATTTATTATTAAATTAAACAATATTTACAATTAAAATATTAATAAAGATGAGTTTTAAAATGTTATTTTAATTACAATTTGTTTATAAAAGTTGAGTTATAAAATAAATAAAATAATCATTATTTTAAATAAAAGTAACTTAAAAAATTATTTAACTATTTAATTTTAATTTTGCGATGTTTATAAGTTTGTTTATTTGTTATTTATAATTTATTAAATATGTTTATTATTTTGTTTATTTGTAGTTTTAGAAAAATATTATTTATTAATTTATTTTAGTTTTTAATTAAAATTATTAATGATTAATTAATTATTATTATTTTATTTTAATAATTTTTATTTAATTAATTTTTCTTAAATATGGATTTAATTTTTTTTTATAGAATGGATTAATTTTTGGGTTAAGTTAGACAAGAATTTGTTTTTTTATTATTTATTTTATTTTAATAATTTTGTTATTTATCAAATTTGATACAATTAATTTAAAAAGTATCATAAAATATGGGAAAAGCAAGAGGGAATTAATCAAGAAATATCGTATTTATGAAATAGTATAATAATTATTATATATTTATATAATACACTCAAATTATTATTTTAGAATATAATGTTCATTTTATTATGTTTATTTATTAAAATTATTCACTTTATTATATTTATTTATTAAAATAATTATTCACTATTATTCATTCTCAATTAATACATTTCAATAAAAATAAAAACACAACATTTTTTTTATAATTAAAACTTCCTAATTTTTATCTTATTATTCTCTATATTATTATTATTTAAAATTTGTACTTTTACATAATTAATTATATTATATATATTTTTATAATAAACTTATATTAATAATAAAATAATAAAATAATTTTATAATATTATATCTTATTAAATATTAATTTTAACTTATTTAGAAAATAATAATAATAAAATTATTTACAATAATATTTAAAATAATAATTATATCACTTTACATTCTTATTAAATATCTCGTATCAAATTTTAATAAATCTTGGTTATAAATAGATTTTTATTTTATTATTTGATTATATAGAAATTGTTTTATATACTTTATAAATATATATAAGTATATAAATCTTTATTTATTTATTGATTCATTTATTATTAAAAATTTTTTTTATTCAAAAGAGAGAGATTAAAAATATTTTTTTTTTTAAATTATTATTTTTATATTCTAAAATTGGTGTAACAACAATATCCAATCAGTAATAATAATAAAATAATAATTATAATTTTATAATAAAATATTCTTTAGAAATAATAGTAAAGTATTAAGAATTATTAATAATTTATATGTAATACTAATAAAATAATCTATTATTATTTATATCATAAATTTTATAATAAAATTAAAAATATTTTATATATATAAATATATATATATATTTTTAATAAATAACGTAATTATAGTTATTATTTATCAATTTTTGATACGGGCTGGGGTTGAAACACTAAGATATTCAAAACAAAAAAATAAATATTAACACATAACTATAAAAATAAATTTGGAAACAAGAAAAAAAATTAAATTTTAAAATATTCTTTATTTAAATTTAAAATTAAAATTATTTGTTCCAAGTATTAAAAAGAAAGAAATTTATTCTTCTTTTTATACTTTTATTTTAATACATTTTATTTATTATTAATATATTCTTTATAAAAAAAAAACTATTATAACTATTTTATTTTAATTTTTAACTATTATTTTAAATTATTTTTTTAAAAAAAAAAATAACATTTATTAAATTAAAATATAAAAAATTAATTTGGAGCTTGTATCACGAAGGGCATTCCGGGCGGTAGCTTCTTCTTGATATTGTTATTCAGAGAGAGAATTATACAGAATTGATATTTTCTGTATTTTAGATCATTTTTATTATTGGAATTCTTCTGTATTTTAGTTCATTTTTATTTTAATAAAGATTTAATTTATTTTTGTAACGAATCTTAAAAAAATGTTAAGGTTTTAGAGAATTAAATAAAAATAAAGTAAGGAAACACAAATTTTATTTATTTATTTATTATTTTTATTTATAAATTTATTTGATTTTATTTGATGATATTTAAAAATTAGTAGCAAAATTTACAACTATTTATACTTTTTTTTCAAGGCATAAAAGTTGTTCTTGCCACTAAATTACATTTTATTATTATTTTTCTTTTTATATATAAAAACTATTAAATTTAAATTGATTTTTATAATCAATTATATAAAATTTAATTATAACAATATAAATAAAATACATTTATAATATTAATAAAACTTTTTTTTTTTTTTTTTTTTTTTTTTTTTTTTTTTTTTTTTTTTTTTTTTTCTAATCTATCTAAAATATTACTAATAAGAATTTATTTAATTGGCTAAAATTTTTATTACAATCTGTTAAAATATTCAAATAAAAATAAAAATACTATTCTAATATAAAGGTTTTTAATAAAATAAAATATTTTTCAATATAAAATAAAACATTTCGATATAAAATTTTATAATAAAAGTTAAAATATAATATATAAATTTTTAATTATCAATATATAAAAATATTATTAATACAAATTTTCATTATTAATATAAAAATAAAAAAATAAGATTTATTATTAATATTGTTAATATAAGTTTTAAATATATAAAAATATTACTATTAATATAAGATTTAATATAAAAATTATAAAGTTTAATATAATTTTTGATCTAATTTTTAATCTTTGAATTTAAAAATTTATTAAAGTACAAAAATAATAATGTACACATAATGTATTAGAAATAAATCGTAGATTTAATTAAGAATGCATTATTTAGTACATTCTTATCAAGATGCCCCGACGAAGACTCAAGCTTCTCTGTAAGCGGAGTTAAACTTTACTAAATTTTTAAAGTGAACATTCCTATCGAGTTGCTTTCCAGTCTTCTGATCGATTAGGGTTGCCGTGTTGAATTGAATTTTTAAAATTTTAAATGGTCCATTGTAATATGGTTCTAGCTTAGTGCGGCTAAAGTTTCTAACAAGAACAAGATCACCAGCCTTTAATTCTTTTCCTTTTTTCATACTTATTTGTTCTTCTCGTCTTGTTGCCCAATACTTGTTAGCATTCTTCACATTTTCGCATGCTTCTCTAGTCCATTGATAATGACGAACAAATTTTTCCATTAAAATTTCATCATACGATTTACCTGCATTTTCAATTGTTCTTATGGCTATATCATAAGGCTGTTGGTCTTCTCTTCCATATACTAATTCAAAACTAGAATGTCCGGTAGCTGTGTTTTTGGTAGTTCGAAGTGCCCATAAAGCAGAAGGTAAAACTTCATCCCAATCTTGATTTTTCCTTCCTAATAAACGAAGTAATTTTCCAATTTCTTTATTTCGGTTTTCAGTGAGACCATTGGATTCAGGGTGATAGGTAGCTATGAATTTTACATAAACATCATAAAGATCAAGAAAGATTTTAGTCATATCAGAAGTGAATTGGACTCCATTATCTGTAGTAATAACTTGAGGCACACCATGTCTTGCAAAAACGTTTATTAAAAATTTAATTATATCAGAGGAAGTTATGTTTTCAGTGGGTTCGGCTTCAACCCATTTGGTAAAGTAATCAACAGTTACTATAATATATTGATTATTATTTCTTGTTTTTGGTAACGGTCCTATAATATCTAATCCTAAATGCACAAAGGGACCCTCCACTTTAGTTGGATGGATTTCGGTTGGTTCTGGATATGGTTGAGGACGATTTAACTGGCATTTTTCACAATTACTAACAATTCTTTTGATATCTTTAATCATATGATTCCAATAAAAGTTTTTCTTAAGTCTTTGATATGTTTTGTAATATCCTTCGTGGCCAATATTATGAGCTTCTAAAATTAATTTAAACCTTTCATTTTCGTCCGTTATTAATTTTCTATAATTTCCATTGTCGATAAAATAATCTTCACCATCAATAACAGTAAACTTTTCATTAATAAATTCCTTTATAACTTTAGATAATAATTCTTCATTATTTCCATTAGTAATTTTTGTTAATAATATCTTTCTCTCTTCCTTACTTTTCATTCTTGAAAGAGCATCAGCTAACACATTCTTTTTGCCTGATTCATATTTTATATTAATTCCGAGCATACTAGCGGTTAGACACCATCTTGTTTGCCTTGCATTCAAAGGTTCTTTATTCTTAAATAAACCAACTAATGGTTTATGATCTGTGTAAATAGTTGTAGGTAATGGATTTCCTTCAATATAAGATTTAAATTTAGTCATACAGTAAAACAAAGCGGTTCCTTCTAAATCGGTAATACCATAATTCTTTTCAGCTTTCTTTAAACTTCTACTTATAAAGTGTATTGGATGCTCCTTACCGGTTTCTTCTTCTTTTTGTAAAAGAACTCCACCAATTCCATTATACGAAGCATCAGTTCTAATGATAAAAGGTTTGTCAAATGACGGAAATTTTAGAATAGGTGCATTGATTAATTTTTCTTTTAGGAGTTCAAAGCTTTCTTGTTGTTCTTTATTCCATTCATATTTGGTATTCTTTTTCAATAATTTACATAAAGGTGAGGTAATTTGAGCATATTTAGGAATAAAATCACGATAATATCCCACTGCTCCTAAAAATGATCTTAATTCATGAAGTGATGAAGGGGCTTCCCACTTCTTAATAGCTGTTATCTTACTTTCCATGGGACTTAATCCTTTAGTAGTAAGTTTGTGACCTAATACATCAACTTCAGTTTGAAGAAAATGGCACTTTTCAATATTAATTTTTAACTTGTTTTCTTTAAATACTTCTAATACTTGTTTAATATGAATTAAATGTTCTTCGATACTTTTTGAATAGATCAAAACATCATCAATAAATACATAAACAAATTCACCAATAAAAGGGAATAAAATTTTATTCATTTCTCTTTGGAAGGTTGAGGGAGCTCCAGTAAGTCCAAAAGGCATAACCTTAAATTGATAATTTCCAAACTTAGTAGTGAAAGTGGTTACTTCAACGCTTTCTTCATCCATTAAGATTTGGTGAAAACCAGAAAATAAATCAAGAGTTGTAAATATTTTAGCTCCTCCGAGACTATCAAAAATTTCATCTATATATGGAACTGAATAAGAATCTTTTTCTGTCATATCATTGACTTTTCGGTAGTCAATGCACAAGCGCCACTTTCCATTGTGTTTTAGAATGAGTACTACTGGAGATGACCATTCTGAACAGGATGGTTCTATCAATCCTTTCTTAATAAGCTTTGTAAGTTCTTCTTTTAAGATATCTGATTTTAATTTAGTTAACCTATAACTTCTTAATTTTACTGGCTTTGCATTTGCTTTCAAACGGATCTTATGTGGTGAAAGTTTAGAAGGAGTTAGTTCTTCTGTTGAAGTGGCAACTATGTCAATCATTTCTTTGAGAATTTTAATAATTTGTTCTTTATAATCTTTATTTAAGGTACTTAAAAATTCATCACTCTCAATAAATTCCATTGGAGTTAATTCCTTTATAATTTCCTTTTCATTATTCGTTTCTTCAACTTTTCTAATAGTGCAGATTATACTTTCTTCATCATAATATTGATTATTTATTTTAGCTATTTCTTCGTATTCACTTTCTGACAAAAGTTTACATAGACTGTTTAAGGTTGGATGAATAAATAAACAATGATCGATTTGAGTTTTAAAGTTTATTAACATATCATAAAATGAGTCTTCTTTCTCAATAATTCTAAAGTCCGCATTAAATTCATAATTATTAATTTTTACTGGTAATCGAACAATAATTCCTTCCGAGTATTCTTCATCTTGTGTTGCTAGTTGGATTCTTCCACGACTTTTTCCAACTATTTCATATTCACCAGGTAATTTATCAAAATACTGCTTAGTAACGATGCTTAGGTTACTACAAGAATCAATTAAAAGTTTTCCTAGTACTCCGTCAACACTTGCATCAACCATTGCTAAGTCTTCTTCGGCTACTTCATTACTTTTACTTATGTAGCTATGGTCATAGTTATTTACTAATAAAGTTCGTGCTATTACATTGTCTACAGTTCCAATTATTTTAGACTTTTCTAACTTTAAACCTTGAGTTAATTGTGAACGAATTTTAGGACATGCATTCAAGAGTTGACCTATCGTAATACTGGATTTAAGATTATTTAAATCATCCATAATATTGTAAGGTTCTTTATTATTCATCATTTTGATATTCCTTTTTACTAATTGAGTATTTCCATTATTAGTTTCCTTAGTTTTTGTTGAAATTAATTTTTCCAAAGTATTAGTTTTATTTTGTTGATTATCTTTATTCATTTCTAGATCTTCTATTTCATTATCGATTACAAGTATATCTTCAGATTCAACTTTTTCCTTTCCTTTTGATGAATAATTGTTGTTTTCTTCTTTACTTTCTCTTACTCTTGTCATATTTCTTAATTCCTTTTCTTTTTGTTTTTCTTTGTTAATATTTGGTTGAGTTAAAATTGAAGGAAGTATTTGATTTTTATAAACTTTATTTGGTTTATTATGCAGCTCATTTTCTTTCTTCTTTCTTAAAGCAGGAGTTGCAAAAGGACGTGGATTATCTTTTAAACTTTTATGTACTTTCTTGGAATTATTTTCTTCTTTTTCGCTGTTATTATCATTCATTTTTCTTTTTACAGCATTTATAATGATATCATCCTCACTTTCAGTTGTGTCACTAAAATCAGATTCTTCAGATTCTTCGTTAAAGGAATTATTATCAATTGGAGTATTCTTAGTAAAAGTATTATTTTGTAAATTATTTAATGAAGCTATTGTTTTGTCATTGGGAGTGCTTCTGCTCCCATTTAGAAGTTTAAAGACTTTTTGGAATATATTTCTTTTTTATTTTTTTCCATAATCTTATTTAATTGAGGGCAATAATATGAGTAATGACCTTCTTCCTTACAGAAGAAGCAAGTTTTAACAGATAAATTTCTCATTTTCTGGGTTGATTCTTCTATAATATCTTGAGGTTTCAGTTTATTATTTGTTTGACTTGTTTGGAAAGTTTCGTTTCTTCTTTTAGGATAAAGTCTTGAAGTAGTACTGTTTTGATTATTTTGATTATGCTGGGAATTATTAACATTATAGGTATTAATATTATTGTTCCTTACAGAAAGTCTATCTACTTTCTCGGCAATTTTGAAAGCTTTCTCCATACTTATATCATCTTTAAGGGATAATTTCTTCCAGGCTTCATAATTATTTTGAATAGAGTCAATATAATCTAGTACACCAATGCGCTTTCTTCTCTTTTTATCAAGTTTAGTGTACAAAGTTCTATATCTTACATTAAAGTCTTTAATCTTTTCGTTTCTTTTAATTCGCATTGCACGAAGTTCTTTAAGAAGTAAATTTTGGTCTTCTTTAATACCGTAAAAATTTTCAAGACTTGAAATAATTTTTTCAAGAGAAGGAAATTTATCATCATCAACATTTTCTTCTTCATCATCTTCTTCTTCATCTGATGAATCATCACTTTCATCATCACTATCTTCTCCCAAATCTTCAATAACGCGTTGTACTTCACCAGAGCTGGTAAGTAAACAAGCATTAAATATTGTTTCCGGATCTGTGATACCTTGTATCTTGATCCAAAGTTTTAATTCAGTAGCCCAGGACTTTATATCTAAATTGTCCTTGCTAAGCTTCACTATGTCTCGTAATTCTTTCTTTAATTCTTTAAAACTTAAAGTACTTTTAGTAGACATTTCGTTTTTAGTTAATAATTTTTTTATTGTAAATTAACGAGGTTATTAAATACGAATAAATTTGAAAGTCCAACTTTAAAAATATAATTTAACAAGTAATTTAATATCGAATCAAATTTTAAAACAATATATCTTAGTAATTTTTGAAAATAATAATTTTATTTGCTTTCTTTAGTAAGTATAAGCTCGAAATCCTTATCGACAACTTAGTAGAAATTATAAAGCACGAGGTTCTTTTCGACTACTTTTTTAAGAATAATTTTAAGTTCGAAATCTTTATCGACAACTTAATAGAATAATTTTAAGTTCGAAATCTTTATCGACAACTTAATAGAATATTTTTCAAGCTCGAAATCTTTATCGACCACTTGAATTTTGTAATTTAGTATATTTGTAGTAATAAATTTAGAAGCAAAGTTTTATTTATTATTTTCACCTTTCAAAAATTTTTCTTTTTAAACGATAAATATTGTATTGTTATAGCTAATAAAATTATTAATTAATTATAATTATTAAATACAAAAAAATAATCTTTATTGTCGTACAATCTGATAGTACACACTGTCTGACGTGCAGCTTACCTAATGGTGTCATGCCACGCGTGTGCCACGATTACTATATTCAATATAAAATATAGCAGTTCAGAGCCCACTAGCCCAATTACTATGTAGGATAAACTTAATCCGATAATCTATGTACGGAATAAAAAAATTTTAAAAGTATTCAATAATATTTTTATTAACTAATAAAAATTAACTAAAAACACAATATTTTCAAAGTAAATTAAGATTCTATTACAGGAATTATATAACAAATAAAGTACCAGTAATAAAAAAAAATAAAAAAAATTTAAATGGCGAAGTTAGCCAAAGTCTGATACTTTATATAATAAAGTGCCTTATAACTAGCACAAAGAAAAGTAAAAAAAATTATATAAAAAAAACAATCTTACGCCTTCGGTGACGTAAGCTCCTTATTCGCCAGTGCTTGGAAAGTACCCGCACCTTCGTGTGTTGAAACGTTGAAGGTTGAACTATTATTACCGGGTCGGTAACCAAATACCTTCGTCTACTTTCCAATTAATCTCCAAATTAACTACTATTCAATAACCTACTATGAATAGAGTTAATTTGTTGCTATCTGAGAATACACTGTGTATGAGCTCTATCCGCTCCTTGTTATAATTTTACAAAATTTGTTTTTTTAGAATCTTAATTTTACTTATTTAAAAAAAATTTTTTTTTATATATATATATCAAACAAGCGCCATGGGTTAATCAAAGGATTAACGACTTACTTGTTTATCAATATAAAATAAAAAAAAAAATTAAAAAAAAAATCTATGTTATTTACTATTATTTCTATTTAATTCCCCGATATCTCCACCATATAAATGTTAAGGTTTTAGAGAATTAAATAAAAATAAAGTAAGGAAACACAAATTTTATTTATTTATTTATTATTTTTATTTATAAATTTATTTGATTTTATTTGATGATATTTAAAAATTAGTAGCAAAATTTACAACTATTTATACTTTTTTTTCAAGGCATAAAAGTTGTTCTTGCCACTAAATTACATTTTATTATTATTTTTCTTTTTATATATAAAAACTATTAAATTTAAATTGATTTTTATAATCAATTATATAAAATTTAATTATAACAATATAAATAAAATACATTTATAATATTAATAAAACTTTTTTTTTTTTTTTTTTTTTTTTTTTTTTTTTTTTTTTTTTTTTTTTTTCTAATCTATCTAAAATATTACTAATAAGAATTTATTTAATTGGCTAAAATTTTTATTACAATCTGTTAAAATATTCAAATAAAAATAAAAATACTATTCTAATATAAAGGTTTTTAATAAAATAAAATATTTTTCAATATAAAATAAAACATTTCGATATAAAATTTTATAATAAAAGTTAAAATATAATATATAAATTTTTAATTATCAATATATAAAAATATTATTAATACAAATTTTCATTATTAATATAAAAATAAAAAAATAAGATTTATTATTAATATTGTTAATATAAGTTTTAAATATATAAAAATATTACTATTAATATAAGATTTAATATAAAAATTATAAAGTTTAATATAATTTTTGATCTAATTTTTAATCTTTGAATTTAAAAATTTATTAAAGTACAAAAATAATAATGTACACATAATGTATTAGAAATAAATCGTAGATTTAATTAAGAATGCATTATTTAGTACATTCTTATCAAAAAAATCAGAAATTAGAATGCTGGCATAGTGGTTAGTCACTATGACCTCAGCCTGAACCACTAGGGTTCGACTCACACCTTTACTAAAATTTTATATCATTTAAATTTTAAAGAATTTTTATACTTCATTTCTGTATTTGTTTCTGTATTTGTTTCTGTATAAATTTCTATAAAAAAAATTAACAAAAGAAATTCTTAGAAATTAATAGAAACAAATCAGATAGAAATTCTATTTTAATTTATCTTTTATCATTATTTCTTTTAGATTCTTTTTAACCGAAAATAATCAATTTTTATGAAACTTTTTAATGATTTTATGGTTTTAAATTTTTATGGATTTAAATTTTGAAAAACTATAAATAGGAGTGAATTTCGCAGCCAAAAAAAAAAAATATTTTAAAAAGTGTGTTTTTATTAATTATTGAATTAATTAATAAGTAATTCGAAATATTACAATAATTAATCCTTATAATTAATATTTTTAAATTTCTTAATTAATAAAACTATATTTTAAAAAAACCAAATTACTTATTAATCAAAAAGTGCTTACCTATTGTGTTACACTCTTTAAAACACGGATATTCCAATATTCGTTACAATAAAAACACCACTAAACTAAGCACAATACCTTTGCACTTTTACTCTTTTTGGAACCCCGTTAAGGAATCCCATTTTCTACTACTATTTTTGGAACCCCGTTAAGGAATCCCATTTTCTACTACTATTTTTGGAACACCGTTAAGGAATCCCATTTTCTACTACTATTTTTGGAACACCGTTAAGGAATCCCATTTACTACTATTCTTTTTTGGAACCCCGTTAAGGAATCCCATTCTCTACTACTCTTTTTGGAACCCCGTTAAGGAATCCCATTTTCTACTATTTTTGGAAACCACTTACCAAGACTATAAATTTTTCTACCAAAATTCATGCATGAATTTATAAATTCAATCGAACCCTTGAATTTTACTATATATTAAAATTATTAATATTTTCAATAATCCATATAACCATCCTTGAAATTAAAATTATTTATATTGAAATTAAATATTTACTTCTTCTAATAATTAATTATATTGTATATTTATTATTCAATCAAAATCAATAATTATAATAACTAAAAAAAAAAAAAAAATGGAAGAAGTAAA
>JACVTC010000102.1:507500-680654 GCA_016946835.1 Neocallimastix lanati (nom. inval.) | reverse complement strand
GACAACTATAGCAATGATAACTACAATAATGCAAGAAATATTGAAGAAATAACAAATAAAAGTAATCCTAGGTACTTTGATAATCAAAATCCTCATCAGCAAAATATTAGAAGCGATAGCAATTTAAAATAGATTATGGAGAAGGCCAACTTCCAGTAAACAAACCACCCCTTTTATGTATAAATAACGACAATTATTGTAATGATAACTTCAATAATCATTATAATAATAACAATAATATTAATGAACCTAACAATTATAATGAAAATAATATATATTACAAGAATATTAAAAATAAAAATAATAATTTACTAATTAATAATATGAAAGAAATGAAAATTATGGAAATAATGAGAAATGGATATCAAGAATAAAGACAACAACTATAAAAACAATGAGAATATTTATTTAGTTAATAGAAAAGATAATTTTAATACTAATTCCAATGATAATGATAATAATAATTATAATAATTATAATATTTATGATAATTATAATAGTAATAATAATTATTGCAATAAACCAAATTGTAACAATAACAATAATACTAATAATAACAATAACTTTAATAATAACAATAACCATAAAAATAACAAAAATAATAATTACACATATAATAATAATTACATTAATAATCGTTACAATAATGATAATAATAGTAATAGTTATAATAATAATAATAATAATAATAATAATGATAATCATATTAGTAGTTATAATAATAATTATAATTTTGTTAATAATGGTAATAATATAATAATGATGATTATAATAATCGAGGTAATATTAATAACAATAATTATAATAATAATAGTCATAGTTATATTAATAATAATAATAGTAATATTAATAATAATAGTGATATTAATAATAATGTTAATATTAATAATAATAATAGTAATTATAACAATAAGAATCTTAATAATAATTATAGTAATAGTGATTATAGTAATGATAATTATAATAATAACGATACTAATAATTACAATCATAATAATAATTATAAAAATTACAATAACTATAATTATAATTATAATAATAGTATTATGAAATGTAATAGTGATAATGTTAATATGAGAAATGATAATAATGATTATTATATCGATGATAATAATAATCATTATAATAATTGTAATAATCATTGTAATAATAATATTAAGGATAATGATAATGAAAAAAATGATTATTATAATAACAATTATAATAAAAATAATAATAATAATGTTTATTTAAGAGATACCAATGAAGAATTCCAGGATGAAGTTGTTTTTGCTGCTCAGAGAAAAGGGAAACAAAATAAAGAAAAATATAAGGGGCCTTATAAAGAAACACAAAGCTTCATCTCAAAGATAATCCAGTTCCTATTCACACTCCAGCCATGAAACAAATAAATAATAATAATGATAATTATAATGATAGTAATAATAATGAGGAACTAAATAATAATAAAATAATTGAAGGTGAATATCTTTCTTCTACAAAAAAGGTTAATTTTAGAGAAAATCCAGATATTATTGAAATTAATAATAATGGAAATATTCGAGATGAAGATAATATGAATTTAGAGGATGATCCAAATAATTTAAATTATAATAATAATAATAATCATAATATTAATATTGATGATTATAATAATAATATTAACAATAATGACAATTCTAATAATATCAATAATAATTATAATAATAATAATAATAACAATAATAATAATAATAATAATAATAATAATAATAATAATAATAATAATAACATTAATGATAATATTAATACTAATAATGATAGTAATAATAACACAGAAAAATTGGAACATTTGGATATATCATATATAAACCAACCAAATATTTCAAACGCAAAAAAAATTAACAAATTAAATAGAATTAAAGAGATAATATCCAATACTACAAACGAAAATGAAAATGGAGGTAATACTAAGACGTCAAAATTAGAGAAACATATTAAAATGATCAATTTGGTCGATAATTATGATATAAATGACCTGGTTAAAGATGTTGCCAATATAGAAGTCAAACTTAAATTGGCACACTTATTGGACTTATGTCCTAAATTTCGTACCGGGTTTAACAAAGAACAAAAATTAATTAAAAGTACCAGTAAAGAATTTTTAATAAATGCTTTATCATTGTTAAGCGACTATAAAGTTATAAAAGTAAATGGTACTATTGAAGGATCCTACGCAGAAATATTCTTAGATTCTTGTGCAAGTGTTAATTTAATTACTGCTGCTGCATTCGAGAAGTATAAAATAAATAAAACGGCCGTTGGAACTATTTCGGAAAGAATATTCCAGGCTTATTCTAATAATTATATTTCTTCGGATGTATACGAATTAGAAATTGAAATAGGCGGCTACACTTTCAAAGACTATTTCAGAAAAATAGAAAAAGATGATATTTTCGACGTGTTAATTGGTATTGACACGCTTAAGAAAAATAGATTTGTGCTAGATTTAGTTGATGATACTTTATTACGTAAAAATGATAATGGTGATTTTATTGAACTTTCTAATTTAATGTATAATGTAAATTTTTCTAATGTTAATGATTTAAATATTAATAAAAATGATTCTGAAAATTATGTTACGCGTTGTGATGGTATTATCAATTATTGTGCGTGTTCAAATTTTTTGTGTAATGATACTTCTAATATAAATATTAGTGATTTTGATAATTTAATATTATCTAATGATGAAGTTCTTAATAATAATGATTTATTTTCTATTGATAATAATGTGTTATTTCTTAATAATGATTCAAAAATTTGTCCCGCTATTCTTTTAATAACTTCTGATGATAATTCATCTTTTGTTGATTTAAAATCTCTGCAAAATGATAAGAAAATTTCGCTTGTACACGACATATTATCTGAAGTACCTTCTTCTATTAGAGATTCAATTAAAATTTTATTTTTATCATACACGGATATTTTAGCTGTTAAAACAGATGATTTAGGTAATTCTAAATTATTTCCTCATAGAATTAATTTAGTTCCTGGTACTCACCCTGTTAAACAGAGAGCATATAGACTCTCTAAAGTACAAGCAGATGCTCTAAAAAAAGAAATAATTAAACTCATTAACAATAAATTAATTGTTCCTTCAAATTCTCCTTGGTCTTCACCAGTTGTTCTTGTGTTAAAAAAAATGGTCAAGTAAGAATGTGCGTTGATTATAGAGTAGTAAATAACTGTACGAAGAAAGATGCCTATGCCCTTCCTATTATCGATGATATTCTTTATTATGTAGGAAACACCGCAGTTCTTTCAACAATTGATTTATTTTCAGGATACCATCAAATTCCTATGCATCCTGATGATAGAGATATTACGTGTTTTACTACTATTTATGGTAATTTTAATTTTCAAGTTATGCCTTTTGGGTTGTGTAATGCTCCCGCAACTTTTCAAAGGGAGATGAACCGAATATTCTTCGACTTGATTGGTGTTTGTGTCTTTGTCTATATCGATGATCTTGTTGTGTATTCTCCCTCAATGGATCAGCATATTAAAGATCTTGAAAAGGTTTTCAAAATTCTACATAATAATGGATTAAAAATTAATTTAGAGAAATGTCATTTTTTTAAAGAAGAAGTAGAATTATTAGGACACAAATTATCTACTAAAGGAATTAGTCCTATTGATTCAAAAGTGAATGTTATTATGAATTGGTTACCTCCTAAAAATATTAAGCAACTACGTTCTTTTTTAGGTGCTATTGGCTATTATAGGAAATTCATTTATAATTTTGCTCAAATTGCTAAACCATTATATGAACTTACAAAAAAAAATGTTCCTTTTGTATGGACTGATACTACTAATAAGGCTTTTGTTGAATTAAAAAATAAAATAATTTCTGCACCTATTTTATCACCTCCTGTTTTTGAAAAACCATTTATTATTCGTACGGACGCCTCTAAATATGGTATTGGTGGAGTTCTTATTCAGTTAGATGAGAATAATGATGAAAAGCCTATTTATTTTGAAAGTCGTACCTTAGTAAATGCAGAATTAAACTATAGTATTACGGATTTGGAAGGATTAGCTGCTTACTATTGTGTTATGAAATTTAGACCATTTTTAACAGGTAATAATTTTGAAACTATTTTGTACACTGATCATAAACCCTTAGTTTATATTTTCAATAGTAAAGAACCTACTTCTAGCCGTCATATTAAATGGATTACGGAATTCAGTATTTTAAAAGTTAAAGTTTTATATGAAGAGGGGAGGAGAAATGTAATTGCGGATGCACTTTCAAGATTAAATTCTGGTGAAGATATACAAAATAAGAATGTAGAAGAAAATAAAAATATTATTTTGGAAAACAATTTTAATAAAGATAATAATTCAATTAAAAATATTATTTTAAAAGAGAATATAAGAAATAATAATTCTAATGAAATTAATAAATCAAGAAATAAAATCAGTAGGGAAAATACTAATGACAATTTATTTATAAAAATAGACAATAAAAATACTATTAAAAATAGCAATTTATCTAAAAAAATAAAAATAAATAATATCACAAACAATCATAAATTATATGAGAATGAAAACAATAATAATTATAATAAAAATAATATCTCTGATAAAAAAATAGAAATTAATGGGTTTAATAAAAATAATAACTTTAATACTAATAATAATTATATTAAAAATAACAATTATAATAAAAACAATAATCATAATGAAAATAGCAATTGTAATAAAAATAGCAATTATGATAAAGGCAATAATCCTAATGAAAATAATTTTGTTCGAAATAATAATAGGAATAAAAATAATAATCTCAATGAAAATAATAATTATAATAAAATTAATTACTTAGATGAAAAATTAAAAAATTGTAACATTATTCAAAATAACTATTCAAATGAAAACAAAGAAAATTATAATACAAAATATAATAATATACATGATGCATATAAAAATAATAATTATTTAACAAAGGAAACAAGCTTTAAAACCGAAATATTAAATAATAATGTAATTCAAAATAATGTATTATTTAGAGATATAAAAAATGAGAGTACAATAAATGAAAATTCAAAAGAAAATGAAAATGAAAAAAATAATATTGTAAATCAAAATAATATAAGCATTAATAATAAATTCAATAAAATTTTGAATATTGATAAAAATATTAACAAAAAATCTCTTAATAAAAATGAACAAGAAGATCATAGAAGTATAACTATAGGAAAAAAGAAATATAATAATATTTTAAAAATTGATAAAATTAATAATAATTTTACAAATAATAACTTTCAAAAGGATGATAATAATGAAATGTTAAATACTCATTATAATAAAATAAATAATGATATAAATAAAAATTACTCAAGAAATATTTTATCTAACAATAATGTATATCTAGATACAAATTTCGTAATAAATGTTACACCCAATAATAATGATAATAATAATAATAATAATAATAATAATAATAATAATAATAATAATAATAATAATAATAATAATAATAATAATAATAATAATAATAATAATAATAATAATAATAATAATAATAATAATGAAATAAATAATAATGAAAATAATAATAATGATGAAAAATTTTTAAATGATTTTATTGATAATTATATAAAACAAAAATTTGTAGAAATAGATGGGATTATTTATTATAAACAAAATAATAATTTAATAAGAGTAATTTTTGATGAAAAAGAAAAATGGAAATTAATTAATTTAGCACATAACGTAGGACATGAAGGTTGTTATAAAACCTATCATAGATTAAAAAGAGATTACTTTTGGAAAGGAATGAATAAAGATATAAAAATATTTATAAAATGTTGTAAGAAATGTCAAATGTATAAGCCACAGCCTCAAAATAAATACCCTGAAGATATTCCAACACCACCAGGATTGCCTTTCACAAGAGTTGGTTTAGATTTAGTTGGTCCATTATATACAACTGCTAGAGGAAATAGATATATCATAGTATTAGTTGACTACCTTACCAAATGGGTGGAAGCTGAACCATTAGAAAAAACAGAATCTGAAGATGTAATAAGATTTTTAATTAATGTGTTTTCGAGGCATGGAATACCAGAGTTATTAATTACAGATAATGGCCCACAACTTATTTCAGATAAAACTAAAGCTTTTCTCGATTTGCATGATGTATATGTACATAATGTGGCTACGTATCATCCACCTTCTAATGGAGAAGTTGAGAATAGAAATAGAGAAATTGGAAAATATTTGCGGCTTTTAGGAAAAAATAATAAAGATTGGGATGATATTCTACCTAGTGCTTTATGGGCGCTTAGAACAGCGAAGAATGAAGTAACAAAATATAGCAGTTTTGAATTACTTTATGGTAGAAGGGATTTGCAACCTTTCGAACTTACAATTAATGTTGATCAAAAACATGAAGATGAAACTGATGAAGAATATTATTTAAGAAAATTTATTACACATAATAAATGGATTAATGAAGCTATTCGGAATATAGAAACTACTAATGAACTATGGAAAGATAGAAGAAAACAAATTAAAAGATTAAGAAGTGAATTTAAACCTGGAGATTTAGTATTAATCAGGAATTTTAATAGAAGAAAATTGGACCCTTATTTTATTGGACCATTAAAAATAGTTAAGCAACAATTTAATACTGTTACAGTTTGTGATCCAATTACTAATGAAGTTGCCGAAAGAAATATACATCTCAAAAATGTTATTCCTTATATAAGTAGTTTTGTAGAAATCACTGATTAATATTAATATTTAAAAAATAATAATAGTTTAAAATAAATCACTACCTAAAAAAAAAAAAAAAATAATGCCTTATAAATTTTAAAATTTATTATTTCATACAAATATTCTTTAGACTTCAAGGGACGAAGTCTGATCTAAAGCGTGGGCGTTCTGATACAAGATGAAAAGAAAAATAATGATACTTTAAAATTATTATTAAATTATATTAATTATATAAAGTTTGTAAAATATATATTATTATAAAATTAAAATTAATTATATAAAAATGATGAATTATATTAATTATAAATCATATAAAATAATATTATTATAGTATAAAATTTAATTATTATAATATAAACTTTTATATTAATGTTTATATAAAATATAACAATTATGATTTAATATAGAGATAATAATTATAAAAAAATATATAAAAATATTATTAAAAAAAAAAAAAAAAAAAAAAAAAAAAAAAAAAAAACTTGCTATAAATTATTGATATATGTTAATTAGTAATAGTTGATTTAATGTTAAAAAAATTATTGATATATGTTAATTAGTAATAGTTGATTTAATATAAGAAAAATGTTTTAATTAGTTAAGATAGTAGTTTAGTTATTAGTTTTAATAAAATTAGTTGTTTAAGTAATTAATTGTAGAATATTATAATTAAATTACAATTATTAATAGTTAATTAATATGATAAAAATAAAATAAAATAAAATAAAATAAAATAAAATAAAATAAAAATAAAATATTACAAAACAAATATCCTAAAATAAAAATTTTAAATAATTAAATAAAATAATTAATATTATTATTAGAATATATAATTTAGTACAATTCCCCAGTGTAGCGCCCAAAACTATTATAAATACGAATATTTTAAAATATATCGTATCAATTTGTGTTACGGAACAAATAAAATAATTAAAATTATATATAATTATTAAAGATTAAAAATTATTAATATTAGTGGAATTAAATAATTAATATTAAAATATTAAAATAATTATAAATCTAGTTATAATAAATTAGAAAATGTATTAATTATTATCTTTATTTAATATTGTAATACTTAATAATATTTTAATAGTTTATTATATTTTATTATTATATTTTATTATTAAATTTTTATTATTAAATTTTTATTATTAAATTTTTATTATTAAATTTTTATTATTAAATTTTTATTATTAAATTTTTATTATTAAATTTTTATTATTAAATTTTTATTATTAAATTTTTATTATTAAATTTTTATTATTAAATTTTTATTATTAAATTTTTATTATTAAATTTTTATTATTAAATTTTTATTATTAAATTTTATTATTAATTTTATTAAATTTTTATTATTAAATTTTTATTATTAAATTTTTATTCTAATCCAATCAAATAATTATTCTAAATGTATAAAAGAACAAAGTAGTACAATACTTTAGTTCTCTCTCTTTTTCTTACAACTTTATTATTATATTATTCTTTTGATATTTTCGAGTTTAAATGATAAATTTAGATAGTTAAATTAAAATAAAATTAGTTTAAATAATTAAATTTAAATAGTTTAAATAATAAATTAGTATAGTTTAAATAATAAAGTTAGAATAGATTAAATAATAAAAATAAAATAGTTTATTTTAAATAGAGTTAGAATTAAAAATAATTTAAGTTTTGTATTAAGTGTTTAAAGGTTTTTAGTGTTTGGTTAATAGTTTTAATAATTATAGTTATTAGTTAAATTATTTATATTAGGATATATTAATTTTGAATAATTTATTTTAGTTTAAATTGTTTAGTATTTAGATTTTTAAATTAGAATAATAGATTAGAATAATAGAGTAGAATTTAAAATTTTCTTTAATTATTAGAATATATTATTTTATGATAAAAATTCTTCAGTTCTGTACCATAAAGATTTGGCGAGCTATGCAGGACCTGAAGAAATAAAATAATATGAAAATAATAATTTTAGAAAAATTTTATTAATTAATAAAGTTTAGAAATAGAAAAAAAAAAAAAAAAAAAAAATTTTTAATTGATAGAATAAAAATAATAATAAATAAAAAATAAATAATTAATTAGTTAATTAGGAAATAGTATAAAATTTTAATTAAAAAAAAAAAAAATAAAATAAAATAAAATAAATAAAATAAAATATAAGTAAATAATATAAAAATTTTAATAAAATTAGAGTTAGAAAAAAAAATAATAATTATAATAATTAATAGTAATTTAATATTAATTTATTATTTTAACTCAAAGAAGATAACAAAACCAAAAAATATAATAATTCATATACAGTGTGTAAACCGTAAGGAAATTAATTAATAACGAATTAGGGTGATTCCAATTTGTTATTAATTAAGGTTTTTAGTCGATTTTGTGAGTGCGGTTTTCCGTCCCGGAGTAATATAAATTTATACTCCCCACGACACATCTCCGTAGTTCGTTAACTATTCGAGTGTTGGCAGGGTTTCCGGACAAGATCGAGCACTGGCGAATAATGAACTTATTTCACCGAAGTTATAAGGTTTTTTTTAGAATTATTATATGAATATAAAATAAAGTTGTCATTAATAAAATTCAGTGGAAAATTTCAATAAACAATATTTCAATCCAATAACAATTATTTTTAAATTCAATTAGTTCAATATTTAATTCAAATAGAGAATTGAAAAATTATACTCAACACATCCATCCATCAACTTAAATAAAAAAGTGACAATAAAATTAATAATTAAATTAAAATTTCATTCATCAATCCATCAATTAAGAAATAATATAACAAGCGATAACAAAATTAGAAATAAAATAAAATTTCATTAATCCATCCATCAAATTAAGAAATAAATTAGGAAGTGATAATAAAATTTATAATCAAAAAGAAAACCCATCCATTCATACATCAATTAATAATTTCAAATAAAATTCCAAAATGAAAATATTAGAACTACAAAGAATTCTACCAAGACTCAACGAAAACGCAAGAGATATAGATTCTTGGTGCGAAGAATTTACAAGAATTATGTCTCTAGCAGATATAAATAATCCAAAAAATATACTCACATGGGCTATCGAATGTGTCGATGGAAAGTTAAAAGGGACTTTACAAGAATTACATACCAAGAACGAAGAAGAAAATGATATCTACCCTTCTATTGAAGAAATCAAAAAAGCAATAGAAAATGAACTTGAGATAACACCCCAAGAGAAATGTAAAAGGTTACAAAGAATGAAAATTAGAAGAGGAGAAAGTATAAAGAACTTTAATTGGAGATACAAGAAAATTTATAATAATCTACCGAAAATTTACCAAACATTTATTACTGTTGAAGACTACGCAGATTCAATAATCTATCGACCTTATGCTAGATCTCAAGTCATAACCCAACGATGTTTCGACTTAGAAGATGCATTCGAAGAAGCTGAATTGGCAGAAAGAGCCGAAGAAATTGGAGATGCCGCTAATGAAGCAGCAATGACAACAGTTTTTAATTCCCAACCATTTTATTACAGAAATAATGTTCATCCTTTCAAGCAATTTAATTCTTCGATTTATAATAAGAATTATAATCAAAGTTATAACCAAAATCACAATCAAAATTATAGTAGAAAGCAATTATACAACTCATACAATAAAAGGAATCAACCAAATTATCAAAATTATAATGAATTTAATGAATTCCAGCATGGTTTTAGTAATCCAAAGATTGCCAATAATAAAAGAACTTATAATCAAGAAGAATACGAGCAAAATAATAATCTAGTGAATATTAAGCAAAATCTCGATGATACAAGACTTAATAATGAATTTACGAATAATGAAACTAACCAGAATAGAAAGAAAATTATCACCAAAAAATCACCGATTACATGCTATCGTTGTGGACAACAAGGCCATTACTATAAACATTGTCCATATTCTTTCAAACAACTTGCTGAATTCGAAAATCAAAATCAAGGCTCTTCTAACGATCATTTAAACTTCTAAAAGGGAGAAGGGAAACTCCCATTAATCAAACCAAAGAAGAAATTGTAGCTACTGCTATTAGAAAAAAAACAAATTTATTAATTGAAAAACCATATGGAAAAAACAAAAGGAAAAATAAAGAAAATAATACAATTAATCAAAATAATCAAATTGATTCTAATACAAAAACTAACAATGAGAATATCGAAATCGAAGATGATGCAGTTTCAATCGACAAAATATATCCAAATGAAATAGAAAAACTTAACCAAATTGATGTTTCTGTAATAAGTCAACCATCAATTAATAAAGCAAAAAAGAACGCAAGAAAACAAAGAGAAAATGAAATTGTAAACATTAATAATAAAGAAACGAATAAACACAAAGAAAAAGCTAAACTTCCAAGTATCGAGTTAGCTGAAAAGAAAGTTAAAAACTCTAATTTTAATAAGCAAATCACAATTATGGAAGGACAACCAAAGTATGACATTTGTAAGGATATAAGCTCAAAATTTGCTAATATTACAGTTCCACAATTATTAGATGTTAGTCCAAAACTTCGTGCAGATTTTATTAAGGCATTAAAACTCAAAAGTCCTGAAACTCTTAATGAATCACCTGAAGAAATCGTACTGTCTGCCATGCATAGAGAAGATGTAGCAACTGTTGAATGTTTTATTAATGATATTAAAGGTTTAGCATTTTTAGATACATGTGCCAGTATCAACATTATCACAAAAAACTTCCTAAATAAATTGAATAAAATTAAACCTATAGGATTTGTTAAGAACAACATTGTACAAGTATTATCAAAAGAAAACGTTTACACTGAAATTTATTTACTAAATATTAAAATTGGAAAATTAGTTATACATGATATTTTCAGAGTCATTGATAATGATCAAAATTTGTTTGATATATTAATTGGCTACAGAACACTTAAAGAAAACAATTTATTCATCAATCCTCTTAACAATAATCTATGTTTAATGAAAGAAGATGATTCTTGGGAATATATTATAAAACTTGGTAAAGGCAATAATGGAAATATTATTAATAATAATGATGATGATGCTGAATCTATAATAATATATGATGAAACAAACTCTGATATTAATAATAATTATTATTTATATTGCTTTATAAAGGAAGATAATAGTAAGAAAAATAATACGATACTAAAAGAACCAATAAATACAAAAAATTCAAATCTTGAAACAGGAAATAAAAAAATAAAAAAACAATTTAATGAAGAAATTAACGAAAAGGATAGAATGATAGAAGTAATAATTAATGGAGTACCGAATAAGTTTAAAAATAAAATAAAAGAAATCTTTAATGAATTCTATTCTATTCTTGCTACTAAAATTGATGAGTTAAAACCAACCAAGTTACTTCCACATAACATTCAACTTGAAATGAATACTAAACCAATAAAACAAAAATGTTATAGACTTTCAAAAGTTCAGGCTATAGCACTTAAAAAGGAGTTAGAAAAACTTATTAAAAACAAATTAATCGAACCCTCGAACTCTCCTTGGTCTTCTCCGGTTATCCTAGTTCTCAAGAAAAATAAAAAATGGAGATTATGTATTGACTTCCGAAAATTGAATAACGTTACAATCAAGGACGCTTATGCGCTACCTCTTATCGATGAAATTTTATTTTCTATTGGTAAACAAGTAAAAATATTCACAACAATTGACCTATTTTCTGGATTCCACCAAATACCCATGAATAAAGAAGATATTCCAAAAACAAGTTTCACGACAATGTACGGTAATTATCAATTTTTAGTTATGCCTTTTGGATTGTGTAATGCTCCAGGTACCTTCCAAAGAGAAATGAACAGAATATTTTTCCCTCTTATTGGTGTACGTATGTTTGTTTATATTGATGACTTAGTAATATTCTCTCCTTCCTTAGAACAACATGTTGAAGATCTTAAAAAAGTATTTGAAATTATAAAAGAAAATGGATTAAAGATTAACTTAGAAAAATGTAATATCTTTAAAGAAAAAGTAGAACTATTAGGACATACATTGTCGATTAATGGTATTTCTCCAATTCAAGATAAAATAAAAGTTATTTTAGAATGGATACCTCCCAAAAATATCACACAATTACAATCATTTCTCGGTGCAGTTGGATACTATCGTAAATTTATATTCAACTTTGCGAATATTGCAAAACCATTATTCAAACTTTTAAAAAAGGGAGTTAAATTTATTTGGGAAAATGAACAAGAAGAAAGTTTCAATGAATTAAAAAATAAACTAGTTTCAACTCCAATACTTACTATGCCCGATTTCGAAAAACAATTTATTATTAGAACTGATGCTTCCTATGACGGAATAGGTGGCGTATTACTTCAAAAGGATGAAAATAACAATGAAAAACCAATTCACTTCGTAAGTCGCTCTTTAAAACCGGCGGAAAGAAATTATGCAATTACGGATCTGGAAGGAACAGCCGCGACTTACTGCGTTAAAAAATTTAAATCATATATTTCTGGAAACAAATATACGACGCTTCTTTACACGGATCACAAACCTTTAGTAGGATTATTTAAAAATAAAGAAACAAACAATTCAAGACAAACAAGATGGGTCTTACTTTTATCAATGCTTAATGTTAAAGTTTTATACGAACCAGGAAAGAAAAATGTTATCGCTGATGCATTATCAAGGTTAAAAACGAAAAATGATGAATTAGTTGCAACAATAACTTCTGAAATGAACGAAAATAATCTTTTATCAAGCTTTAAAGATAAATTTGTAATCATTAATGGTGAAAAATTTTTTAAGGATGATGGAAAATTAAGAAAAGTTATTTATAATGAAAAAGAAAGAATTAAACTTATACTTATTGCTCATAAAATTGGTCACGAAGGAGTATTTAAAACTTATAATCGACTTAAAAGAGATTATTATTGGACCAATATGATATTGGATGTGAAATACATAGTTAGAACTTGCAAAAGATGTCAGCTTTTTAGACCTCAGTCATTTAATTATCAAACTGAAGATATAGCAACAAAACCAGGTTTACCATTCACAAGAGTTGGTCTAGATATTATAGGCCCATTACCCACAACAAAAAATGGAAATAAATATATAATTGTTTTAGTAGATTACTTAACAAAATGGGTAGAAGCAGAGCCAACTAAATACATAGAATCTGATGATGTTATAAGATTTTTATCCAAAGTTTTTTCTCGTCACGGTATTCCTGAAATAATTGTAACAGACAATGGACCCCAGTTTAATTCCGATAAAACAAAAGCATTCCTCGACTTATATGGTGTTTATGTTCATTTTATAGCAACCTATCATCCAGAATCAAATGGAGAAGTCGAAAACCGTAACAAAGAAATTGGGAAATATTTAAGACTTCTTTGTAATAAAAATACTTCTCAGTGGGATGAAATATTACCAAGTGCTTTATGGGCGTTGCGTACAAGTAAAAATGAAACAACGAAATTTTCTAGTTTCGAATTATTATATGGTAGACGTGATCTCCAGCCATTCGAATTAGTATTGAACTTAGACAAAAAAGAAGATTTCGAAAGTAATGAAGAATTTTTAATAAGAAGATTTACAACCCATTATAAATGGATAAAGGAAGCAATCAATAATATTCAAACTGCCAATAAAATATGGGAAGACAGAAGAAAACAGATGAAAAGACTTAAAGCTGAATATAAATCCGGAGATTTAGTAATGATTAAGTGTATAAATAGAAGAAAACTTGATCCTTTCTTTTTAGGCCCTATGAAAATCGTTAAGAAACAATTCAACACAGTAACACTTTGTGATCCAGTATCAAACGAAATTGCCGATAGAAATGTTCACTTAAAAAATATTGTTCCATATCAATTATGCGAAATCGAGACTTCAGGGGACGAAGTCTGAGCTTAGGGGTGGCATTATGTTACGGAACAAATAAAATAATTAAAATTATATATAATTATTAAAGATTAAAAATTATTAATATTAGTGGAATTAAATAATTAATATTAAAATATTAAAATAATTATAAATTTAGTTATAATAAATTAGAAAATGTATTAATTATTATTTTTATTTAATATTGTAATACTTAATAATATTTTAATAGTTTATTATATTTTATTATTAAATTTTTATTATTAAATTTTTATTATTAAATTTTTATTATTAAATTTTTATTATTAAATTTTTATTATTAAATTTTTATTATTAAATTTTTATTATTAAATTTTTATTATTAAATTTTTATTATTAAATTTTTATTATTAAATTTTTATTATTAAATTTTTATTATTAAATTTTTATTATTAAATTTTTATTATTAAATTTTTATTATTAAATTTTTATTATTAAATTTTTATTATTAAATTTTTATTATTAAATTTTTATTATTAAATTTTTATTATTAAATTTTTATTATTAAATTTTTATTATTAAATTTTTATTATTAAATTTTTATTATTAAATTTTTATTCTAATCCAATCAAATAACTATTCTAAATGTATAAAAAGAACAAAGTAGTACAATACTTTAGTTCTCTCTCTTTTTCTTACAACTTTATTATTATATTATTCTTTTGATATTTTCGAGTTTAAATGATAAATTTAGATAGTTAAATTAAAATAAAATTAGTTTAAATAATTAAATTTAAATAGTTTAAATAATAAATTAGTATAGTTTAAATAATAAAGTTAGAATAGATTAAATAATAAAAATAAAATAGTTTATTTTAAATAAAGTTAGAATTAAAAATAATTTAAGTTTTGTATTAAGTGTTTAAAGGTTTTTAGTGTTTGGTTAATAGTTTTAATAATTATAGTTATTAGTTAAATTATTTATATTAGGTTATATTAATTTTGAATAATTTATTTTAGTTTAAATTGTTTAGTATTTAGATTTTTAAATTAGAATAATAGATTAAAATAATAGAGTAGAATTTAAAATTTTCTTTAATTATTAGAATATATTATTTTATGATAAAAATTCTTCAGTTCTGTACCATTTGTTGTAATAATTTAATTAAAAAATTATAATTAAATTATTAATCATTAATATTGTTGAAATTATAACTGAATTGAAATCTCAATTTCAGTTATTTACATTTCAATAATTAAAAATATTATTTATTTAATTATAAATAATATATATTTAAATAATTAATAATTAATATAAATTCTTGTTTAATATTTAAAGGGTTATCTTAGGCCTAATAATTCTGAGAATATTAATAAATAAGGTTTATATTAATAATTAATTTCAATGATACATTTGACGTCACGTGTATTTTATTTTGATATGCGGGACTTTTATGTGCTATATTTTAATTATAATAATATAGTTATATCTTTATTTAATTTATTATTCCTTTTCCTAAAAACTAAAAAACCCCCTTTTTAAATTAATTTATTAGAAATTGGTTATTATTAAGAAATTACATTTTAAAATTATAAAATTTAATAGTATGAAATATATTTTAAACATATAATATAAATTATATATATAAGAATACAATATCTATATATAAATAATAAATGTATATTATATGTAATATAAAAAATAAATATAAAATAATACATAATAATATATTGTATAATATAATAAAAATCCTATTAAAGTTAAATATAAAAATATTATTATATTTTAATATAATAATATATAATTATAAAATAAATAATATAATATAATATATTATAAAATAATATGTAATTTAATATATATTATAATAGTAATTATAATATAATAATGAATAATTAATAATATATTATAAAAATTATTATCAAAAGATATAAATTTAATATTTAATAATTATTATTAAATATACAAATATGTTACTACACATATTTGTTTTAGATCAATTTATATTATGCTTTTATATATGTTTACAACATATCTATATTAAATTCAATTATTCAAATTAATTATATAATTAAATTTATCCTTATATTTTATTATTATTTATATTATTATTATCTTATAATTAAATATTATTATTATGTAACTTACAAGGTATAAAAGAAAGATGTAAAAATCTATCTTTTATGTTCTTTGTAAGGTTATTGTAAAATTACCTTAATAGTAATATATTATAGATATTTTATTATTAAATAAAATCAATAAATTTAAAATCAAATTAATTTGATAATTCTAATTATCAAAGTTTATTATAAATAAATTTTTATTAAACTAAACATTTAAATATTTATTATTATTATTATATATCTATATAGTATATTACTATATAGACATATCGACTTAGTGAATATTTTTATTAAAACATATTATTTTATTTAAATTTAAATTATAAATTATATCAAAATCTTAACAATAACCTTACCCTAGTTTTAGTTGCTACCATGATATGTCTTATTATACGAACGTCTGGGCTAGTTCAATACCTGACATTGCCCCAATGTCAGAAGTTAATAAGTTAAGGTCTGACGCCCAAGTTACCGTATCAGAATTAGCTTCTTCTGTTAATGATAGCTTTTTATTAAAAGAAGATTTTAATAAATATAATCAAGACTTACAGAAAAAACTCTATACACTTAATAGAGATAATAAAAATATTATTAATCAACTTTCTAATTTAACTAAAATATTCAATGAAAAATTAGATATAAAAATTAGTACCAATGATGATCCCTCTTCTAGCCAATCTGTACCACTAAATCAAGATGATAACGCCTCTATTTCTACCAGACGTGATGCAGACAATGATGTCATCATGAAAAATAGTTATTCTAATAATTTGCAACAAGTACCTGAACCTGGATTCTTCTCAGGTAACACTAATGACACTGATTTATTCTGTCAATTATGTGAAGATACTTTCTCAACTTATCCCAACTTAGGTTTACCAGAAGAAGTAAAAATAAACTTTGTTAAATCTCGTTTGAGAGACGGTGCAAGAAATTGGTATATTGCTACCTATAACGAGAACAATCATCCAGGAACACTAAAGAAATTATTAAGTGATATAAAGAAAACTTTTACGAATGTTGCAAGTAAAAAATTGGCTAAAATCCAGTTAGTAAAATTAAAACATTCGTATGGGAAAATAAATGATTATATAGAAAAGTTTAGAACGTTAACTACTGGTCTGTCTTCCGACCAAGAAGCTTTAGTCTTATTTTTCTATAATGGACTTCACCCAAAGTTCCAAGAAGAAATAGATAAAATGGAAGAATTCCCTACAAAGCTTGGTGATATTTATACTAAGTGCATCTTATTTGAAAATAATATTAAAAGTAAGGACCAATTAAGAAATAATATTGGTAATAAAAATTTGAGAAAGAAACATTCAAGCCCATATGTAAACAATAGCAAGAATTATAATAATAATAATTATTATTATACTAAAAATAAATCTAGCAATAAATATTTTAATAATAATAACAATAATAATAATCAAAATAATAACCAAAAAAATTAATTGATGGACTTCAAAAGGAGTCCAGAACATCAAAAAATTTAAAAACAATTTATTATAATTTTCCTACACTTGATTCAATTAATGAATCAAATCTCCCATCTACTTTCCTTTTATTTAAATCCTATATTCCTATTAAATTTTTAAATAATTTTACAATTAAAAATGAAAAAATTCAAAAATTAACTTCTGAATCTATGTTAGATTCAGGATCTTTTTGCAATTTTATCACAGAAAAATTAGCAAATAAATTAAAACTAAATATTCAAAAAACAAAAAATAAAATCCTAGTTAAAGGTATTTCAGGCAGAACTACCAAATTAGATCAATTTGTTTGGTTAAATTTTCAAATTAAAATTTTTAAAAATAATAAATTTTATTTTCAAGATTTTAAAGAAAAATTTTTAATCTCAAATTGTATTCCTACTGATTTACTTTTTGGAAATCAGTTTATTAGGAAATTCAAAATACATTACAATTATAAAAATAATACCTTATATTCTTATTTAAATTATAATTCTTTAAATGATCATAAAAATAAATCCATAAAATATAAGGGAAATAATTTTTATTTAAACTCGTTGAAAAGAAAAATTTTTAAAAATAAATTTTTTAAAAGAAAAATAAAAAATAAATTTTATTATAAAAATTTTTCAAAAAATCGATCAAAAAATAATTCAAAAAATATCTCCAAAAAATTTAATTTAAAAAATTTAAAAAATTTTTCAAAAAATCCAAAGTTTAATAAATATAAAAATTCTATTAATAAAAATTCTAAAATTTATGTATATGTAAAATATTTAAATAAATCTAAAAGTAAATTTTCTTCCAAAAAATTTAACAAAAATCATCTAGATTTATATAATAATAAAAAAGAATTTAGTTATAATTTTTTAATATATTGTTTTCTTTCAACGAAAGATAAAGTTGAAATTGAAAATGAGGAACCAAAAATAGAAGAAATTCCTCATGAATATCAAGATTTAGCAATCGTATTTAGCAAAAAAGAGGCAGATAAATTACCTCCTCACCGTTTAACCGACTGTAAGATTGTTTTAGAAAAAGACGCTACACTCCATTACGGCCCAATTTATCCATTAACTGAAGAAGAATCACAAGTTCTTAAGGACTATATAAAAGAAAATTTAGAAAAAGGATTTATTAGACCATCAGAATCTCCTGCTGGATATCCTGTCCTTTTTCAAAAGAAAAAAGATGGTTCCCTTCGGTTATGTGTAGACTATAAAAAATTAAATGCAGTAACTATAAGAAATTCATATCCTCTCCCTCTAATAACAGATATAATAGAAAAAGTAAAGGGAGCAAAATATTTTACGAAATTGGATTTACGTTCTGCTTATAATTTAATAAGAATTAAAGAAGGTGATGAATATAAAACTGCGTTTAGAACTAAATATGGTCATTATGAATATTTAGTTATGCCTTTTGGATTAAAGAATGCGCCTGCCACTTTCCAATCATTTATTAACTCTATTCTTAGACCATACTTGGAAAAATGTGTAATCTTATACTTAGATGATATTTTAATTTATTCCAAAGATTTAGAGGAACATCATAATCAAGTCAGAAACGTCCTTCAAACTTTAATTAATAATAATTTATATGCAAAATTAGAAAAATGTGAATTTGACCAGAACAAAGTTGAATTTTTAGGTTACATTTTATCTGGTGATGGTGTATCTACTGACCCAAAGAAAATTAAATCAATAGAAGAGTGGCCAAGGCCAGAAAATTTAAAAGATGTTCAAAGATTTATTGGCCTATGTAATTACTATAGAAGATTTGTTAAAGATTTTGCAAAAATTGCAAAACCCTTACATAATTTAACAAGGAAAAATATTAAATTTTTATGGACAAATGAATGTGAAAATGCTTTTAAGGAATTAAAGAAAAGATTAATTACTTCTCCAATTCTACTTCATCCTGATATTACAAAACCTTTTATAGTAGAATGTGATGCAAGTAATTATGCTATTGGTGCTGTTCTATCTCAAAGGGATAAAGATAATAATTTACATCCAGTAGCATATTATTCTAGAAGTTTACTAAACGCCGAAATAAATTATACAATAACTGATAAAGAACTACTCGCTATAAGGGATGCTTTTATTGCTTGGAGACATCTACTCCTTGGTGCTAAATACCAGATTACTGTTTATACAGATCATAGGAACTTAATATACACATTAGGAGGAAAGGTTGCAAATCAAAGACAACATAGATGGTACCTTTTCTTCCAAGAATATAATTTTATAATAAAGTATAGGCAGGGAAACAAAAACGGAAAACCTGACAGTCTATCTAGGAGACCTGATTATATTAAAAACAACATTGAAGAAAAACCTGAAAATATTTTAGACATTAAAAATGTTAAAGAAATTCCATGTTTTGTTAGTATTGTTAGTGATCTTTTAGAAAGAATTATTGATGCTACCAAGTCTGACGCTACAGCTGAGGATATTCGACTTTACTTTAGTCCTCAAAATGTAAAAAATGATATGTCCTATAAGCCCTTCAGAAAAATGGAAAAGTTTAAAATAAAAGACAATTTAATATTTTATAATAATCTAGTCTATATTCCTGAAGTTCTCCGACTAGAAATATTAACTAAGTATCATGAAAAGCCTGCTGCCGGTCATTTAGGAATTAAAAGAACTTTAGAGTTAATAACAAGAAACTTTTGGTGGCCTAAAATAAAAGAAGATGTAACCAAATATGTAAACTCTTGTCAGTCCTGTGCAAGAAACAAAATAAATAGGCACAGAAAATATGGTCTTCTACAACCTTTGGATACTCCCGAAAGACCTTGGAAATCTATTGAAATCGACTTTCTATGTGGTCTTCCCGATTCTAAAGGATATACAGTAATAATGGTAGTTGTCGATCGTTTTTCTAAAATGATCCACTTAATTCCCTTTAAACAAATACCTGATGCAAAACAAACTGCTAAGGCTTTTATGAATAATATCTTTAAACTACATGGTTTACCTCAAGATATTTATACAGACAGAGGATCACAATTTACAAGTGCTCTTTGGAATTAATTTATGCACTTATTAAAAATTAAAAATAATATAGCTACCACAGATCATCATGAAACCGTCGGACAAGTTGAAAGATGTAACTCTTTTATTGAACAATATCTTAGGGCTTATTCAAGAGCTTATTATCATGATGACTGGATAGATTGGATCTACCTTGCAGAATTTGCATATAATAATTCGGTTAATGAATCTACTAAGGAAACACCTTTCTTTATAAATTATGGGTTCCATCCTTCCATGGACGAATTCTTTTTGTTACCTCAAATGGATACTAATTTTAAATATATAAAAAATATAAATACTAGTTTTAATCACATTAAAGACGTCTTACTACGTTCCAAAGAATTATATAAAAGGCATGCTGATAAGAAAAGATTAGAACCTCCTGTTTTTAAAGAAGGTGACTTAGTATGGGTTCAAACTCCTCCGTCTCTTAATATCGAAGATTATTCTAAATTATCACCTTGTAAGTACGGACCTTATAAAGTACTTGAAGCTTTAGATAATAATAATTATAAAATAGATTTAAAAAGATCTCCTTTCCCTAAACACCATCCAATATTCCATATATCCGAGCTCGAACCTTTCATTCCTACTCCTCCAGAATATAGAAAAAGAAGATCTCATAATGAATCTATTAAAGATATTATAGAAATAGCAGGATTTAGGACCAATTATAAGAAAAAATGTTATGAATATCGTGTAAGGTATAAATATAAAAATTCCTATGATTGGGTTCCTTCAGAAGAAGTTGAAAATAACCCAAGAAATCAAGAGATTTATTTATTATATTTAAAGAATGGAAGGAAGCTTACTTCGATAGCTTATAATTAAAAAAAAAAAAAAAAAAAAAAAAAAAAAAAAAAATTTGGAAATTTTATTTTTTATTATTAATTTTTTAACTTTTACTTTATTATTATCTATTTTTTTAGTTAATTTTAATTTTTCAATATTTCTAAAATGAAATTTCAATTTCAAAATTTCAAAATTCAAAAATTCAAAAAATATAGCTATATTACACTCTTAACAATCAATTTATAATTCAACATAATCAAAATTTTATAAATTATTATAATTTTCATTTTTTTTAAAATTTAATGCAACAAATTAAGAAGTTAATTGAAATTAAATTTCAAAATTTCAATTTCAAAAATTCTATATCAAATTCATTAAAAAATGGTACCATTATATTCACAACCATCAATTTTATAAACTAAATTTTAATTTTACTAAATTTTAGAAATTTCAAAATTTCAATGAAATGGTCACTTGAAATGGGGTTTTTTATAAAAATTTAAAAGGACTCAAGTGACCTTCTTCCTTTGAAATTAAAAAATTTTTAATTTATGAAATTTCAAAAATTTTTTAATAAAAATTTAGACCTCCATATCGTTACACAAAAATCGTCTTGAATCCGATTTTTATGGGAGGGCGTTGTTGAAATTATAACTGAATTGAAATCTCAATTTCAGTTATTTACATTTCAATAATTAAAAATATTATTTATTTAATTATAAATAATATATATTTAAATAATTAATAATTAATATAAATTCTTGTTTAATATTTAAAGGGTTATCTTAGGCCTAATAATTCTGAGAATATTAATAAATAAGGTTTATATTAATAATTAATTTCAATGATACATTTGACGTCACGTGTATTTTATTTATATTATGCTTTTATATATGTTTACAACATATCTATATTAAATTCAATTATTCAAATTAATTATATAATTAAATTTATCCTTATATTTTATTATTATTTATATTATTATTATCTTATAATTAAATATTATTATTATGTAACTTACAAGGTATAAAAGAAAGATGTAAAAATCTATCTTTTATGTTCTTTGTAAGGTTATTGTAAAATTACCTTAATAGTAATATATTATAGATATTTTATTATTAAATAAAATCAATAAATTTAAAATCAAATTAATTTGATAATTCTAATTATCAAAGTTTATTATAAATAAATTTTTATTAAACTAAACATTTAAATATTTATTATTATTATTATATATCTATATAGTATATTACTATATAGACATATCGACTTAGTGAATATTTTTATTAAAACATATTATTTTATTTAAATTTAAATTATAAATTATATCAAAATCTTAACAAATATTAGCTCTAACTGCTAATATTAAAGGTTTAGAAAAGAATCATACTTACCTATGGTTCTTTCTAATTATCGAGTTTATTATAACGAATTATAATAGACGAAACACTAAAATTGATAAGGAAAAGTTTTAATTATAAAATTTGTTTTATTAAAATAATTTGTTTTATTATTTATTAAAAATTTTAAATGTTAAAACTTATTGTTATTATTATTATATTATAATTGCTATAATAATAACTCTTGATTTCTCAAAGAGAACTCAAGAGCCTTATTTATACTTTTTTGTCAAAATAAGGTTAAAATCAAAAGGGGTTCTAATCTTAACAAATCTCTTATCTAGGAAAAGACTAGAAGAAAAACCTAGATAAGTTTTTTGATCGATATTCTATCCATATCGATCATCGCGTTAATTAAGTAAAACCGATTACTTTTAAGAAGTAATTGGAAAAACCTTAATCAACCGATTACTTAATCTAATATAATGATCGAAAATAAAAGAATAAAATAATGAAAATTATTTCGATCATAAAATTTAAAATTTAATCTATTTAGTTCTATTTTATAGAACTTTACATAAAAAATATAAAACAATACATTAATAATAAAATACATGATTAATACAATACAGAATACATGATAGAATACAGAATACATGATAAAATACAGAATAGTGTTTTAGTTTATGATTTAATTAGTGAGAGAAAACTAAAACTAATAAATTTAATAATTAAGTGAATAATTAAATAAATTTAATATTATTTTAAATGTATAAAAATTATTTGATTAAATAAATTTTTAATATTAAACTAAATAAAATTTTAATATATAATTAAATAAATTATTAATTATAATTAATTGTATAAATGAAATATGAGTTAAATAAAAGTTATATTAATTATAACCTAACTAAGAAAATATAATTATTTTGTTAAAAATAATTATAGATTCTTACAATTTGTGTAATAATTCTATTAAGAACTAACTCAAAATAGAATTATTAACTACAACTTAACGACTAATTCATTAAGTTGAGAAAATAAAATAAAATAAATTTTTTTACCTTTAGAGTAGAGTTTATTATAAAATTAATTATAATAATAACACAAAAAGTAAGAGAAGAATTGTTTGTATAAATTGATTTTAAAAATATGTTTTTGAATAAAATATTTTTATTAATTTATTAAAGTTAAAAATATAAAATTGTTACTATTATAACTATGTTTTTTATAATAATAACTCTTGATTTCTCAAAGAGAACTCAAGAGCCTTATTTATATTTTTTTATGAAAATAAGGTTAAATAAGAAAGGGTTTTCTAATCTTAACAAATCTCTTATCTAGGAAAAGATTAGATAGAAAAACCTAGATAAGTTTTCGATCGATATTCTATCCATATCAATCATCGCATTAATTAAGTAAAACCGATTACTTCTAAAAAGTAATTGGAAAAAATCTTAATTAACCAATTTTCCAATCTAATGATCGAAAATAAAAGAATAAAATAATAAAAGATATTTCGATCATATAATTTATCCTTATATTAAAAATATAAAATTAAATAGTTAATAAAATACAGAATACATTATAAAATACAGAATACATTATAAAATACAGAATACATTATAAAATACAGAATAAAATACAATACAAAATACATTAGTTACAGTAGAGAATTTAGCATATTGTAAATATATTATTTAAAATTAATTAAATAAATTTTGTTAAATTAATGAATATTTAAAATTAAATTAAATAAATTTAATAATTATTATATGTAATTAAATAAAGTTATAGTTATAATAACTTAACTAAGAAAATATAATTATTTGCTAACAAATAATTATAGATTCTTACATTGCTCTGTTTAATTATGATGTTTCCATTAAGTCTTCATTTCTTTTAGTATATGGTTCCAATTGTGAGATATGAAATACCGGATGGAGATGTAAGTTCTCTGGAAGTTCCAAACGGTAATTCATTCTTTCCCTTTTCTCGATGATTTTAAAAGGTCCAAGATATTGAGTGGATAATTTTCTAGAGGGTTCATTCGTAAAGTAGTATCTTCTAAGCATAACCAAATCATTTACCTTAAAGTCAGGTCCTACAGATTTTTTATTGTCAGCATATTTCTTAAAATCTTCTTTGGCTTTAACTAAATGTTGACGAAGGGCATTGAAATGTGAAGACCAATCCCTTGTAAGAACAGAAGCACTATCTTTTAGCAGAATCGGTGGTGAATCAATAACACAATTTGGGTCAAATCCATAGTTAGCATGAAAAGGAGTTTGAGCTATTGATTTGTGAATGGAGTTGTTGTAGGACATTTCACATAAAGGGAGGTAGAAACACCATTCATTTTGAGCAGAAGAACAATAGCAGCGAAGATATTGTTCTATTACAGCATTAGCCCGTTCAACCTGACCATTTGATTGTTGGTGGTGAGCAGTAGCAAGTCTTGGTTTAGCACGAATAGCATCGCACAACGAAGTCCAAAATTGAGAAGAGAATTGGGAACCATGATCAGACACAATCACTTTAGGAAAACCATGATACTTAAAGACTTGGAAAAGTAAGAGCTTGGCAGTTAAGTCGGCAGAGGGAACATCGGAGCAGGGTACTAAATGAATCATTTTGGTTAAATGATCAGAAACAACCATGATACAAGTGCAATCTTGTGAAGAAGGCAATGAAACAATAAAATCGACGCCAATAACTTCCCAGGGTTTTGTAGGAGTAGGAAGTGGTATTAGTTTACCATAAGGTTTATGACGACGGATTTTATTTCTACAACAAACATCACAAGAAGCCACATAATTTGAAATATCTTTTTTCATATTAGGCCACCAGTAGTTCCTTCTGAGTTTTTCAAAGGTCCTATCTACCCCCTGATGGCCACTAGTGGTTCATCATGGAAAGACTATAAAAGTCTAGCCCTGAGACTGGAAGGAATAATAATACGCTTTTGAAAGTGAAGTACGCCATCGACGAAGGAAAATAAAGAACTTTTGATGTTGTTTGACTTATCCCTTATTTTTAAGAGGATATTTTTACAATAATTATCAGCTTTCTGTGCTTCAATAAGACTACTAATATTGTCATTTATAGCACAACAGAAAGCATTATTGTTAATTACAGGTTGTGATTCAGATGAAGAGTCAGATTTAAAATCTGGGCGTCTTGAAAGAGCATCTGGTTTGCCACTTTTAGCGCCTGATCTGAATGCAATCCTATAGTCAAACTTTGATAAAAAGAGACTCCAACGAATTTGTCTTTGATTTAAATGTTGGGGTTTCTTAAAATACAATAAGTTCTTGTGGTCTGTTATTACTTGAACAGGAAATTTAGCGCCTTCTAAATGATGCCTCCAAGTTTCAAACTCAGTAATTATAGCAAGAAGTTCTTTATCATATTGTAATGAATCCGTCAATAAAAAAAACAGATTATAACAATAAAAAAAACACTACAATTTAAACAAATAAAATTAAAGTAATTTCTTTTATTAATAAATTCTTTTATTAATTATAAACTTCTTTTATGTTATTAACTGTAAAATAGTTAATAACTAATACATCGATTAAATTAAGAAAAATTACATGTATTTATATTTTTTCTTATTACAATATTAATATATGATGTTATTTAATAATATATATAAAACTATTTATTTATAAACAAAAGATTTTTTAATTAATAATTTTTTATTATTTATTAATTTACTAAAACTAAAATTAATTTTTTAAACTCTTTATTTTATTTATTATTTTAATACTTATAATAATTTTAATTATATATTTAATATTGAAAAACTATTTTTATAAATATTAACTATTTAAGATTATTCCTAAATTAATATTTAACTATTTAAAACTAAACTAAATTAACTAAACTAATTAAAAAATATTTTCAATTAAAAAAATAATTAAATTTTATTTCAATAAATTTTATATTAAAAAAATAATTCATATACATTAAATCAATTAATTGTACGAAAAATTAAGCTATTTAATGTATTAAAGATTTATTAAATCTTTACAATCTCGCCCTTTAAGTCGAGCTCCTGCGAGACATACGATTTAGTCCATTTTATCAATATTTCCTTTATTATTATATATATATATATATTATTAATTATTAATATTTTGCTATAAAATAAATATTTTATTATATTCTTATTATATTTTTATTATACATTTAATAAATTTTATTTTATATTATAAACTTTTTATTATTTTTATTATTAATATTCATATCTAAAATTTTATTATTATTTTATTGTTACACAAAATTATTTTTAACTAATTAATGTATTACCAAAATTTATAAAATATTTTGTAATAATATTGTTTTAAATCTCTCTCTTTTCTTTTTTTTATGTAATAGAGGAATAAATAAATAAATGAACAAATAAATAAATGGATGAATAATATATAGTTAAATAAATTTTTAAATAAATAAATTAATAAATAATCAATAAATAAATAAATAAATATTGTATAAGTTTTTCGTACTTTTTATACGTCCACTATCTATTTATCAATATATTATTATACATCCATCAATTTCAAAAGTCATGAACCATAATTTCTGGCGAGCTATGCAGGACGAAAGTATAATAATATGAAACATTAATAGATAGTCAAAAAGAAAGAAGATTAAATAAAATATTATAAACGAAATAATAATAATAATAAAACAAATAAAACAAAAAAAAAAAAAACTAAACAAATGAAGATCAGGGAACTCGAAGAGATCTTACCCCGTCTAAACGAAACTGCAAGAGATGTGGATTCTCGGGGTGATGAATTTGCTAGGATCATGAGACTAGCAAACATCACTGAACCTATGAACATACATTCCTGGGCTATGGAATGTGTGGAAGGCAAACTAAGAGGTATACTTTAAGACTTAGTAACTACCGATGAAGAAGGAGGAAAGAAGTATCCATCCATCGACCAGATGAAGAAGGCTATAGAAGATGCTCTTGAAGTTACTCCCCAGGAAAAATGCAAGAGACTCCAGAAACTTAGAATCAGAAAGGGTGAAAGTATTCAAAACTTTAACTGGAGGTACAAAAAGCTTTATAATAGTCTTTCCAAACTATACCAATCTTTCATTACGGTAGACGATTACATTGAATCCATTTCTAGTAGACCTTATGCAAGGTCTCAAGTAATCACCCAAAGGTGTTATGATCTGGAGGATGCCTTCGAAGAAGCCGAACTAGCCGAAAGGGCTGAAGAAAACTTTCTACGTAAGCCTGAAACTGTTTTAGCAACATTTCAATCTAACCAACCTTATTATTATAAAGTCAACTATGGAGGTCATCCATTCAAGGGCTTTGGTAACCGAAAATACAACACAAGGGATAACGACCGAAGCGATTATAGGTATGTAAAAGAAAATAAACTAAAGTCAAATCAAGAACAGACCAGAAGACGCCAAGATAACTCAAGCACGCATCAACAAAATAATAGAAAATGCTATAAATGTGGTCAAGTGGGACACTACTTAAACCAATGTCCTTACTCTTTCAGGGGATTAGCAGAGATGGAAGAAAAAGGCCAACTTCAAAAAGAAAATAAGTCTTTAAACTGGTAAAAGGAAGAAGGGAAACTTCCTTTAATCAAACCAACGAAAAGAACCATTTACCACTAGTTCCAAATAATGATATATTAGCAGTGATAGTACGAAGAAAGAAAAAGAATATTAGTATGGCAGAAACCCCATACTCTTCAATTGAAAAATCTAGGAAAGGAAAAGCCGCAACAAATACTCAGGATACTACTATGGAGTTTGAATCACCAGTGTCTACACCTACTACTACAGAAAAGCTTGAAGAAATTGACCTTTCTGTGATAGCTCAGCCATCCATCAAGTCCGTGAAAAGAAAAACCAAATTAGATAAAGAAAAAGAAATAATAGAAGAAACTGAAACAAGTAAGTACTCATCCATCAAGAGATGATCAATCTAAAGAAGTAACAAAAGGAAAACTTCCTAGTGATAAAGCTGAAGAAGTCAAATCTAAAAGGACATCTACCGAAAAACATATAGCCTTGATGGAAGGAAAGAACAGTTATGATATCTCTGATGACTTAAACAACAAACTAGCTAATATCTCCATCACACAGCTATTAGATATAAGTCCTAAGCTTAGATCGGAACTAGTTAAACTACTTAAGCTAAAGGACAGCAATACTCAAGGACAATCTCTAAACGAAATAGTTCTATCTACTATTTCAAGAAGTAATATCGCCATCACAAAATGTTATGTTTATGGGATTGAAGGTATAGCTTTCTTGGATACCTGTGCTAGCTTAAACTTGGTGACAAAAAATTACTTAACAAGGATAAAAGAAAAACAAAACTTGGTACCAATGGGGTACACAAATAATAATATTGTACAAATTTTCTCTGAGAAGAAATTGGATTCAGAACTCTATCTATTGGATATCAAAATTGGGGATACCACAATTAAAGATGTATTTAGAGTTGTTGAAAATGATAAAAATATCTTCGATATACTAATAGGATTCAATACATTAAAAGATAATAAATTATTTGTACATCCTATCGACAATCACTTATGCAAGATGCTCAGTGAAGAATCATGGGATCGTGTGTCTCCTTTAGGGACTGATGAGGAAGAATCGAAGGAGAGTGACGATACTGAGCATCACAATCTTACCAACAATAAAGATGCATCAAGCTCTTATGCCTTCTGTCTTGTAAATAAGGTTAAAGATGAGAACTACCATGATGAAACAGATCAAATTGAAGAAGTTAAAGACGGACCCTTAAAGAAACAAGAGTTGTTGAACAAAGTATTGGATGAATTACCAAGAAAATACAGAAGAAAAGTTAACTCACTATTTCATGAATTCATCATCATCTTAGCAATCAAAATTGATGAACTCCAGCCAACGAAACTGCTTCCACATACCATTCAATTAATAGAAAATGCAAAGCCGATCAAGCAGAAAGGATACCGGTTGTCCAAAGTTCAAATTCAAGCTCTAAAGCAAGAAATAACAAAACTTATAAAAAACAAGTTGATAGAGCCATCCATCTCCCCTTGGTCGTCTCCAGTAGTACTCGTCCTCAAGAAAAATAAAAAGTGGAGGATGTGCGTGGACTACCGTAAGCTGAACAATGTTACCATCAAAGATTCCTACGCGTTACCAATTATCGATAGTATTTTATTTTCTATTGGAAGGAAGGTTAAGGTCTTTACTACTATAGATTTATTCTCCGGCTTTCACCAAATTCCAATGAATAAAGAAGATATTCCCAAGACCACTTTTACCACTATGTTTAGGAACTACCAATTCCGGGTGATGTCGTTCGGACTATGCAATGCTCCTGGTACTTTTCAGAGGGAAATGAACAGAATTTTCTTCCCGTTAATTGGAGTATGCATGTTCGTTTATATAGATTACTTGGTGATATTCTCACCATCAATGGAAGAACACATCCAAGATTTAAGAAAAGTCTTTGCAATAATTAAGAACAACGGATTGAAGATAAACTTAGAAAAATGTCACTTTTTCAAGAAAAAAGTAGAACTTCTTGGACATATTTTATCAGTTGAAGGAGTTGCTCCAATCCCAGGAAAAACTGAAATTATTCACAACTGGTTGCCTCCCAAGAATATAACTCAACTACGGTCCTTTTTAGGTGCTGTAGGCTACTACAGAAAATTTATATTCAACTTTGCGAAGATGGCTAGACCACTATATAAATTGCTGAAAAAGGGTACTGATTTCGAATGGAATACAGAACAAGAAAACAGCTTCCAAGAACTTAAAGATAGACTTGTAAAGGCACCTATATTAATTGGTAAGGAAAAACCCATCCATTTCATTAGCCGTTCATTAAAACCTTTCGAAAAGAATTACTCTATCACCGACTTAGAAGGAACAGCTGCATTCTATAGCGTAAAAAAATTCAAACCTTACATCTCTAGCAATAACTGTTCCACTATCCTCTATACAGACCACAAACCACTAGTTAGCTTATTCAACTCCAAAGAACCCAACAATGCAAGGCAAACGCGCTGGGTATTACTCTTATCAATGTTGAAGGTTCGTGTTCAATATGAACCTGGTAAAAAGAATGTTATCGCAGACGCTCTCTCGAGGATGCCATCCATCAAAAGCGATATATTAGCAACTACAACCATGAGTGTAAATAGTGAAACAGATGAAAACAACTTATTAAATCTATTAAAAGACAAGTTTACTTTAATAAATGGAGAAAAATTTTATAAAGACAATGGAATGCTAAGAAAAGTTATAGATAACCCAGAGGAAAAAGTCAAACTTATTCTTAAGGCCCATGGTATCGGTCACGAAGGTACTTTCAAGACATACAACCGCTTGAAAAGAGATTACTATTGGACCAACATGATACAAGATGTTAAATACATGGTCAGGACCTGTAAAACTTGTCAACTCTTTAAGCCACAAACATTTAACTATCAACCTGAAGATACAGCCACGAAACCCGGTCTTCCATTTACCAAGGTAGGTATTGTAGGACCTCTACCAGTTACTCAGAAAGGTAATCAATACATTATAGTTTTAGTAGATTACCTGACGAAGTGGGTTGAAGCTGAACCCACTAAGAACATTGAATCAGATGACGTTATCCAATTTCTATCCAAAGTCTTTGCTCGACATGGAACGCCTGAGATTTTAATAACGGACAATGGACCCCAATTCTGTTCGGACAAAACGAAAGCTTTTCTCGACTTATATGGAGTTTACGTACACTATATTACAACATACCATCCAGAATCCAACGGCGAAGTCGAAAATAGAAATAAAGAAATAGGCAAGTACTTGAGAATTCTTTGTAATCGCAACACTACCATTTGGGATGAGATGCTACCAAGCGCTTTATGGGCTATTCGCACTTGTAAGAATGAAACTACTAAGTTTTCCAGTTTTGAGTTGTTATATGGACGTCGCGATTTACAACCCTTTGAATTAACACTGAACTTAGACAAGAAAGAAGAATACGAAAGTGAAGAAGAATTTTTAATAAGAAGATTTACTAAACATTATGCCTGGATTAAAGAAGCCATTAACAACATTAATACTGCTAACAAGTTATGGGAAGACAGGCGAAAACAAATGAAGAGAATGAAGGCTGAATATAACCCTGGTGATCTTGTCCTTGTCAAACTTATTAACCGAAGAAAATTAGACCCATTCTTCCTTGGCCCTATGAAAATAGTTAAGAAGAAATTTAACACGGTCACACTTTGCTATCCTGTAACTAATGAAATCGCTGAGAGAAATGTTCACTTAAAGAACATTGTACCATACAGACTATGTGAAGTATAGACTTCAAGGGACGAAGTCTAAACTTAACGGGGGCATCATGATACGGTATTTACCCAAATACCTTAAATTATAATAATTTTAATATTTCTCCATATAAATATATTTTAAATCTATTTTATTAATTAATTATTATCTTTATTAACTTTATCAATATTTCCTTTATTATTATATATATATATATATTATTAATTATTAATATTTTGCTATAAAATAAATATTTTATTATATTCTTATTATATTTTTATTATACATTTGATAAATTTTATTTTATATTATAACTTTTTATTATTATTATTATTAATATTCATATCTAAAATTTTATTATTATTTTATTGTTACACAAAATTATTTTTAACTAATCAATGTATTACCAAAATTTATAAAATATTTTGTAATAATATTGTTTTAAATCTCTCTCTTTTCTTTTTTTTATGTAATGGAGAAATAAATAAATAAATGAACAAATAAATAAATGGATGAATAATATATAGTTAAATAAATTTTTAAATAAATAAATTAATAAATAATAAATAAATAAATAAATAAATATTGTATAAGTTTTTCGTACTTTTTATACGTCCACTATCTATTTACCAATATATTATTATACATCCATCAATTTCAAAAGTCCTGTACCAAATTGTGTAATAATTTAATTAAAAAATTATAATTAAATTATTAATCATTAATATTAGCTTTAACTGCTAATATTAAAGGTTTAGAAAAGAATCATACTTACCTATGGTTCTTTCTAATTTTCGAGTTTATTATAACGAATTATAATAGACGAAACACTAAAATTGATAAAGAAAAGTTTTAATTATAAAATCTGTTTTATTAGAATAATTTGTTTTATTATTTATTAGAAATTTTAAATGTTAAAACTATTGTTATTATTATTATATTATAATTGTTATAATAATAACACTTGATTTCTCAAAGAGAACTCAAGAGCCTTATTTATACTTTTTTGTCAAAATAAGGTTAAAATCAAAAGGGGTTCTAATCTTAACAAATCTCTTATCTAGGAAAAGACTAGAAGAAAAACCTAGATAAGTTTTTTGATCGATATTCTATCCATATCGATCATCGTGTTAATTAAGTAAAACCGATTACTTTTAAGAAGTAATTGGAAAAACCTTAATTAACCGATTACTTAATCTAATATAATGATCGAAATTAAAAGAATAAAATAATGAAAATTATTTCGATCATAAAATTTAAAATTTAATCTATTTAGTTCTATTTTATAGAACTTTACATAAAAAATATAAAACAATACATTAATAATAAAATACATGATTAATACAATACAGAATACATGATAGAATACAGAATACATGATAAAATACAGAATACATGATAAAATACAGAATAGTGTTTTAGTTTATGATTTAATTAGTGAGAGAAAACTAAAACTAATAAATTTAATAATTAAGTGAATAATTAAATAAATTTAATATTATTTTAAATGTATAAAAATTATTTAATTAAATAAATTTTTAATATTAAACTAAATAAAATTTTAATATATAATTAAATAAATTATTAATTATAATTAAGTGTATAAATGAAATATGAGTTAAATAAAAGTTATATTAATTATAACCTAACTAAGAAAATATAATTATTTTGTTAAAAATAATTATAGATTCTTACAAATTGTGTAAAGAATAATAATTTATTTTTATTAAAATAAAAAATAATTATTAATCTTTATTAAATAAAATAATAATTATTTAATAAAATTTATTAACTTTATTATTAAATATTTTTAATATAAAATTATTATTAATAATTTAAAATTAATATTGTAAAATTATTATTCTTTATCATTGTATTAATTAATATTATTAAAATAATTAAACATTAATACTTTTTATATTTGTTAAAATTCATTTGATAATTAAATGTTATGTTTTAATTTAAATAATTGTTACATTAATATAATTTTAAACAAATCTAATATAAATTATAGAATTATAATTTAGAAATAATTATAAAATTATATTAAAAATCATAATGTAACAATTCAAATGAAAAAAGAATAATTAATATTTAAAAAATTAATTAAAATAAAACAATGTCATGTATAATTGACATTGTTTAAATAAAACAAATGTTAATTGAAGTTTTTCGATTGGAAAATATCGGTTTTTATTCAATTAACATATGATCAATTTTATTAATAATTGATCATTAAACTTTTTAGGTTTTTCTCCCAAATCTTTTCCTAAAAAGTTATTCATTAAGATTTGGAACTTTACTATAAATAATTCTTGATTTTCTTTATTTTGAAAATCAAGAGTTATTATTATAAGAATATAATTATAATAATAAACAAAATAAATTTTTAATTATTTTAGAAATAACAAAATCTTAATAAAAATTATTTTTTAATAAAAAATATTTTAATAAAAATAAAAATTTTATGAAATATTGGCATAATTAAATCTCTTATAATAAACTCCTCCATCTATTTTGTGTGTTAAGTATTTTCTTTTATTTTTGTTTTATTCCTCGATTAATATTAATTATTAGTATTAATTGTAGAAAAGGGTTAAATTTAATTAAGTTTAAATTTAATTCTTTACAAATTGATACAGATTGGAATTCTAAGCATAAAATTATTAGAAAGCTTGAATAATATCTAACCTATTCAACAACAAATTAATAAATTAAAATTTGAAATTAAAATCATAATAAAAAAATTTATTTTAATTAAATTCTAAAACTCGAAATTATACTTTAATTCTATTTTAATTTTTAAAATAATGAAAAATAATGAAATACTAATGTTAATTAATTTCTCTTTTTAATTAAAAGTAAATAGTTTGTAAACAATTTTCTCTTTTTTTTATTATTTTGAATTCTTTGTTTATAATAATTCTTGTATTAATTGTTTATTTGTTTATTTTATTGTTTATTTTTATAAATATAATTATTCTTAATTGTTTTATTATTAAAAATTGTAAATACTTTAAATTATTGTAAGAATATAAATACTTGTAAATATTTTATAAAATTAATTTCTCGTTGTTATTAGAAATGTAATAAAAAAAATAATAACCGAATATTATATTAATAAATAATAATAAAAATTAATAAATAATAATAAAAATTAATAAATAATAATAAAAATTAATAAATATTGATAAAGAATTTTCAAGATATTAAGTAAATTTTATAAAAAAATGTAAACAAAGAAAATCAATACAAATGTATCAAATTAATGTATTAGAAAAATTATATTAATTTATATTTCTATATTCTTTAAAGTTATATTAAAACTATATTTTAATTACTCTAAATTAGTATAAAATATTATCTTTAAACCTTATTATATATTATTTTATGTCTTTGTTATATTATATTATTAAGAAATATATTAAATTAAGTTATGAACTATATTAATCTAAAAAGAATAATAATTCATAAAAAGAAAATGTAAATAAACATTGAGAAGGGGACTTTTTATGAAAAGAGAAGAAATAATTAGTCAAATATAATGAAGTATTATTAATAAATTAAATAATAAATAATTAATATTTTTAAGTTATATTATTGAGAATATAACTTCTGTGAATTATAAATAATTTTTGTGTAATTATTTATAAAATAAATTTTGTGTAGAATTAATAGTTTATTTTTATTAAAAAAATAATAAACAAAACTTTTTTTATAATCTTTATTAATATAAGTTGTAAAATAGTTCTTTCTTAAAAGTTAGAATTTTACTACAACTTTAGAATAACATTATAATATTAATTAATATATTATACTGTTATCAAATATAATAATAAAAATTAATTCTAAAAACAAAAGAAATGTATAATTTTGAAAAATTAATAACAATTCAGTGTTAAGCTAGAATAATAATAACTTAATTATTAATAATAATAAAACAAATTCATTTATATTAAATTTTATATTAAATCAAACTTATACATCTATTATCACTTTTGAAGTAATAACTTCAAATTAAGATAATAGAATCGTTTGCCAAAATTTGGTAAAGAACGAACATATAATGGATTATTAATTAGAATTTCAACTTACTTTAGAATCCATTATATTATTCTTTACTTAATATTACTTTACTATATTTTCTATACTAAAATATTTTCTAAATATATTTTTTTTTATATTTTTATTAAAAGTTTCTAAAATATTATCAATAATTCTATATTTTTATTATTAATATCAATATCTATAATTTAACCTTAAATTTTATTATTTTATTAAAGTGTTTATTATCAATATTAATATTTTATTTTTATTTTCAAATATATTATTATATTATTATTATATTGTATCAATATTAAACTTGTATTCTTTTTAGTATTTTATTTTATTTTTAAATTGATTATTTAATATTTTTATTCCCCACAAATAAAATCAAATCTTAATCGATTAATAATAAATATTAAATATATTATAGTTTTTAAATTTATTTTATATAAAATATAAGAATATTATATTAACATTCTTGATTAAAATAACTTTATTTTTCTGTAAAATCTTTTTAAATTTTGTTTGTTACTTTTCGTATATATTAAATAATTTAGTTTTAGTATATGAAAAATAATATAAAATTATATAAACAAAATTTATTAAAATAAAATACTTATGAATTAGTTAATTTAAATTAATATAAAATTTTAATTAATTAGTAATAGTAAATATTTTTTTTTAAATATGATAATAAAATGAAGAAAGGCTTTACATATTTATTTTTTTTCAAAAAGTATAAATAAGTGAAGTTTTTCAATAATTAAAATGTAGACAGAAAAATATTAAAAATAAATAATTAAATAAAAATTCTAATAAAACCGGAACCATAACAAATTTGTGTAATAATTTAATTATAAAATTAATTATAATTAAATTATTAACTACATGTTGAAATTATAACTGAATTGAAATCTCAATTTCAGTTATTTACATTTCAATAATTAAAAATATTATTTATTTAATTATAAATAATATATATATTTAAATAATTAATAATTAATATAAATTCTTGTTTAATATTTAAAGGGTTATCTTAGGCCTAATAATTCTGAGAATATTAATAAATAAGGTTTATATTAATAATTAATTTCAATGATACATTTGACGTCACGTGTATTTTATTTATATTATGCTTTTATATATGTTTACAACATATCTATATTAAATTCAATTATTCAAATTAATTATATAATTAAATTTATCCTTATTTTTTATTATTATTTATATTACTATATTATTACTATCTTATAATTAAATATTATTATTATGTAACTTACAAAGTATAAAAGAAAGATGTAAAAATCTATCTTTTATGTTCTTTGTAAGGTTATTGTAAAATTACCTTAATAGTAATATATTATAGATATTTTATTATTAAATAAAATAAACAAATTTAAAATTAAATTAATTTGATAATTCTAATTATCAAAGTTTATTATTAATAAATTTTTATTAAATTAAACATTTAAATATTTATAATTATTATTATATATCTATATAGTATATTACTACATAGACATATCGACTTAGTGAATATTTTTTAATAAAACATATTATTTTATTTAAATTTAAACTATAAATTATACCAAAATCTTAACACTACAACTTAATAATAATTAAATAATAATTATTATTAAATTAAGAAAGCAAAAGGATAAATATACTTATTTTTATAAGAAAGAGTTTATTATAACTAATTATAATAAACTAATAACACAGAATTGTCAAGAGAAAGGATTATTTTATTTTGTTTTATTTTTAAATTTGTTTTATTAAAACTTATTTTATTAAAATAGAAATATAAAATATTTATTAATGTTATTACTATATTATAATTGTTATAATAATAACTCTTGATTTCTCAAAGAGAATTCAAGAGCCTTATTTATACTTTTTTGAAAAATAAGGTTAAATTAAAAAATGTTTTATAATCTTAACAAATCTCTTATCTAGGAAAAGATTAGAGAGAAAAACCTAGATAAGATTTTTGATCGATATTCTATCCATATCGATCATCGTATCAATTATGTAAAACCAATTACTTTTAAGAAGTAATTGGGAAAAACCCTAATTAACCGATTCGTTAATCTAATGTAATTGATCGAAAATAAAAGAATAAAATAATAAAAGATATTTCGATCATAAAATTATAAATTTACAAATAAGGAAAATAACATAATGATATTAATAAACAAAATACAGAATACATTATTAAAATACATATTAGAATACATAATATATTTGTTTACAATTTAATTAAATAAATAAACTAAAATTAATAAATTTAATAATTAAATGTATAATTAAATAAACTATAATTATTTATAAATGTATGAATAATAATTAATTAAATAAATTTTGTTGTATTAAATTAATGAATATTTAATATGGAGTTAAATAAATTATTAATAATATTTAAATGAATAAATATTATATAATTAAATAAAGTTATAATTATAACTTTAACTAAGAAAATATAATTATTTTATTTAAAAATAATTATAGATTCTTACAATTTGATAAAGAATGAACAAATATTCTTATTATTTTAGTTAGAATTGTATTTTCTTATCTAACCACTCAAATAAATTATTTTATTCTTCAATACTTTGGAACTTTCCTATATTCTATGATTAAATTTTATTATTAATATTTTATTATTAAATTTTTATATATTATTAATATCAAATTAAAGATGAAAAATTATTATTAATATTCAATTATTTTATTAATATCAATATATTATCAATATCACTTTATTATTAATATTAATTATATAGTTATATCAATATTATTAATATTTTATATTTTCTAAAATATATTATTTATTATAATTTCTAAAAATCAATTCAATTAATTACTAAATTTTATATTGATAATTTAACATATTTTTTTTTGGTAATTTTTAATTACTAAAAACTTACTAAACCACACTTAAAAATTCTGTATAAATTTTATATTTTTCTTTTATATATATTATTAATTTTAAATAATAATAAATATTTTATAATTAAATAATATATAACTATTATTTATTAGAAATAAATAATAATTATATTAATAATTTAAAATCAATTTAAAACATTATTTTAGTAATTAGTTAGAAATATTTAGAAAATATTTTAGATAGGCTTAACAAATTTTAAGTGTAAAAAAAAATATAAATACATGTAATTCTAAAATAACTTTTTAAGAGGATAGTAATTAATAAAAAAAACATTTGTTTTTAATTTTTTAATTTGAAATAATTTTAATAAAAATTATATAAAACAAATATTTATTTATTTATTTAATTCCTTGAAGTGTTAAAATATTATAATCCAAAAATTGTTACGAACCGTAACATAATTAATGGTGGAGATATCGGGGATTATAATATTTTGATACTATTTATGATAGAATTAAGTATTTAAATAATAATTTCTAATAAAACGATTTTTAATTTTTAATATAGAATAATTAATTTTATTCTTTTAATATTCTTAATTCCCTGTTTTCGATTTTTGATTTCCGGGTTTAGTTTATTCCTACACAGCGGCGACTGGTAGGCTCTTTACTGCTGTATTTTATATTGAATACAGTAACCGTGGCACCTGCGTGGACAGACACCCAGCAAGTGGTAAGCTGCACGTCAGACAAGGTGTACTATCAATTAAATCGACAACAGATGTTTAAGAATATTTGAATAATTTTAAAATCTCTATATTATTATTATTTTTTTAAAAAAAAAAAAAAAAAAAAAAAAAATTTTATTTTTACTACTAAAATAATTATTACTTTCCAAATAAAGATTGTATTAGTTATTATTAATTTTTATTAAAGCACAGGTTCACCTTGAGTGTAGGCTGCAATAATTATTGATAGTAATATAAGCAAGCAAGAGAGTAATAGTTACTGGATAAGAGAGTAGAGCATTGGTAGGCTTGAAAACTTATTAAGAGAGTAGTTTTAATTATTTAGCGGCACCTTTTAATTGAGGCAAAGTCAACGCACTAAATAATTAAGTTCGAAAATTAATAAGGAGAGTAAGTAACCAGTGGAGGTCGAAAATTATCTTAGTAAGCAATGAAAATTGATTACCTTGTGTAATACAATCGAGTTTCTTAAATACTAATAATAATAATTTTTTTTTTATTTAATGAATTACGTAAAAATTGGTAATAATACTTATTTCTCAAAAGATATTAAAAATTTTTCTTACTTAATTAAATACTATTATTAATTCTATTAGTTAAGTGGGTCGAAGGCTAATTCGTGCTTAACAAAAATATTTTCTAGTTTGGAATAACTCTCATACCTTCTTTAATTTCATTACATTAATCAAAAATGGATTCAACTACTCCTGAATCAACTACTCCAAGTGGTTTGTTAGATACCACTCCCTCTATACCAGCTCCAATTAATACAATTCCAGGTCCACACTTTAGTTTTAGAGAACTTAAAAAGGAATTAAAGGACATTGAAAAACTTACTAAGAAAAATTTAGATATTAAATCATGGGCTTCCGAATTAAAATTATGGATCAGACATCAACATGTCACTGATCCAGAAACAATTTTTACCGCATGTATCTTAACTTCGTCTGGAGAAACAAGAGAAATCATACAAGAACTGGAAGATGGTTTAACTTTCAATAACGATGAATGCTCTGACTCAGAAGATGAAGATAACCATAATGAACAATCAAACAATCAATTACCAAGTTTAGATGAAATTGTTAACTATTTTACCAAATTTTATGGAAAGAAAGAAGATCAAAATATGTTATTTAGAGAACTTCGCTCTATGAAAATTAGAAAGAATGAAAAAGTTAAAGATTTCAATATTCGTTACAGACTTTTATATCACAAGTTAGACAAGAAGAGACGTAAGAGAATTAGTGTCTTGGACTATGCTGACTCCTTGGTCAATAATAAAGAAGCATGGAAAAGAGTTTCCCTTAAAGATCACTTATCTCTTAATAAAGCTTTTGAAGTTGCTGAAAAGGTTGATCGATTGATTCCAAAAACATATAGTGATCAATATGAATTTACTCAACCATCTTTTTCTCATCATCATAAGATGAAATTCAAGAGGAAAAACAATTTTGAAACAAAACCTAATGTAATGAATCCGTCAATAAAAAACAGATTATAACAATAAAAAAACACTACAATTTAAACAAATAAAATTAAAGTAATTTCTTTTATTAATAAATTCTTTTATTAATTATAAACTTCTTTTATGTTATTAACTGTAAAATAGTTAATAACTAATACATCGATTTAATTAAGAAAAATTACATGTATTTATATTTTTTCTTATTACAATATTAATATGTGATGTTATTTAATAATATATATAAAACTATTTATTTATAAACAAAAGATTTTTTAATTAATAATTTTTATTATTTATTAATTTACTAAAACTAAAATTAATTTTTTAAACTCTTTATTTTATTTATTATTTTAATACTTATAATAATTTTAATTATATACTTAATATTGAAAAACTATTTTTATAAATATTAACTATTTAAGATTATTCCTAAATTAATATTTAACTATTTAAAACTAAACTAAATTAACTAAACTAATTAAAAAATATTTTCAATTTAAAAAATAATTAAATTTTATTTCAATAAATTTTAAATTAAAAAAATAATTCATATACATTAAATCAATTAATTGTACGAAAAATTAAGCTATTTAATGTATTAAAGATTTATTAAATCTTTACACCTAAAGATTCAGCTATTGATGAACTTACTCAGAAAATGAAGGAACCTAAAATCAACGTCTGCTTCTTTTACTCTGAAGAAGGACATTATCAACAAAATTGTCCAAAACTTAACACGATTATTGAGGGTAATCGTCAAAAATACTTTGAACAAAAGCATTTAAAATTCTAAAAGGGAGTAGAAGCACTCCCGTCGTCAATAAAATAGCTTCCTTAAAACTTGAAAATGTTAATTCTCAAGAATTCTCTAGCCCAAATGAAGAAGAAAATGGAAAGGAATTTTATGAACATAATCTAATTGAAGTAGAATTCGATGTTGTGGAAAATCAAACTCTAAATGAAATAGATTCTGAAGTTGACAACAATGATGAATTAACTGAATCAGTTCCTGAAGTGAAAGAAACTGAACCAGTAAATGAAATCATATGTGCAATCGAGAAAAGAAGAAGAAGTGATGATAATGATGAGTCTGATTCCCCTAATGGTAAACGAAAGCATAAAAGTCTTAAGGACAATCCTAGACCTATTCGTACTCCAGCCTTAAGAAAACAAAAAGAAAACCAACTCAGAGAAAATCCAAGCAAATCAGTTCCAACTTCCACTCAAGTACATCCTTCAATTGCTGCTCAACCAAGAATTGAGAAAGAAAAGCGAAAAGCTAAAGAGCTGCGAGACAAGAAAAGAGCTAGCAGTGATTCTATAGAGAATCAACCTAACTCTGATGGTGATATAATTGAAATTGAAACTTACACCGTTTCTAAAGACAAAAATACTACTGAAACTCTGACTAAACTTATAAATGAAAAATCCAAAAATACTAACTCAACTGATACTAAACAAGTAAAACCTCAACGAACAATTCAGATGCAAGTCGGCTCCGAAAGCTATAATGTAATAGAAGATCTTAAATCGTCAAAATGCAACATTACTTTCGGACAATTATTCGATGTTTCACCAAAGGTGAGATCACTCGTTGCTCAAGGACTAAAATTTAAAAAAATAAGGAGAAAATAGTTGGAGTTCTTAACAACTTTTGTGCAACCACTATGATAGTAAACAATTATGATCATTCATATGTAAGTAAATCTCATGAAGCACAAGAAGAAGATATCGCAATGGTGGATATAACTGTCGACGGTGTTCGAGGAAAAGCTTTAATAGATTCGTGCAGTAACTTAGGTGTGATTACTAAGAAATTTTTGGAAAAACTTCCTTATGAATATGAAGCAGTTGGCATTAGTGCAGGTAGAATCCGATTGGCTACGAAAAATGAAGATTACTCAGAAGATCTTATTTTACAAATACCAGTCAATATTAATAATAAGCTTAAATTACATGTCAGACTTAGAGTAGTAGAAAATGAAGATCCATTTTATGACATTGTCATCAATTTAAAAACTCAAATTGAAAATAGATTATTTATTCATCCTGATCTTTACAGTCTTTGTCAAATTACTTCTAATGGTTTAATTAAGGTAATAGCTCCAATTAATAACAATTGTGAAGACGAAAAACTATTTTGCGTTATTAAAGCTATGAATCGACAGGAAGCGAAACAAGAACTGAAACAAATTGAAGGTTTACGCCCCTTTGATTACATCCATAATGATCATTTCCTCAAGACTCTTAATAAGGAATTTCGTGATGAAATTGTAAAAATCCTTGAGAAATATCTAGACATAGTTGCAACATCGACGGAAGAACAAACTCCATCAGATCTGTCACCCCATAAAATTCGATTGAAACCAGGAACAAGACCTATAAAACAAAAATTCTATAGATTAACTAAGTTAAAGACCGATATCTTGAAGGGAGAACTTGCTAAGATTATTGAAAAGCATTTGATTGAACCCTCTCATTCGGAATGGTCATCTCCTATTGTTATTGTTCCAAAAGGAAATGGCAAATATCGCTTGTGTATTGACTACCGAAAAGTGAACGATGTAACTGAGAAAGATTCATACCCAATTCCAAATATAACCGAAATCTTTGATAGCCTGGATGGTGCTAAAATCTTTACTACCCTAGATCTGTACTAGGGTTACCATCAAATTTTAATGGATGAAGAAAGTATCGAAGTTACTAGTTTTACTACTAAATTTGGAAATTACCAATTCAAGGTTATGCCTTTTGGATTGACTGGTGCTTCTGCAACTTTCCAAAGAGAAATGAATCAAATCTTATTCCCACTCATCGGAAAGTGTGTCTATAATTTCATTGATGATGTACTCATCTACTCCAAAACTGTAGAAGATCACCTTGAGCATATACAGCAAGTATTATCCATTTTTAAGGAACACAAATTAAAAATCAATATTGAAAAATGCTGCTTTATGCAATCCGAAGTAGAAATCTTAGGCCATAAGGTATCATCTGAAGGTTTAAGTCCGCTTGATAATAAAGTTCAAGTTATAAAAGCATGGAATCCTCCTACTACTTATAAAGTGTTTTATGTTAAAACAGATTATAATAATACAAAAACACTATTATAAAATAAATTCTTTTTATTAAAAATAATTGGTTTATTAAAAATCTTTTATTAAATAGATCTTATTATGTTATGAACTATTAAATAATAAAAAAAATAACAATTACATTTTTTCAATTAAAGAAAATTTACAATATTTATATTTTTTCTTAATTATATTCTAATATATTAAATTAATTTAATTTACATATATTCAATTTAAATATTAATAATAATTAATTTTATAAAATAATAAAATATTTAAACTAAAACTAATTACAGTATAATTTTCTAATTAACCATTTTTTATTATAACTATTTAAATATTTTAACTAATTTAAAATTAAACTAAAAACTATTAATAATATTAAACTATACTATTTAAATAAATAAAAATTTAACAATAACAGATTTGGCGAATTTTTCGTGACTAAATTATTTAATTTCATATTTAATAAATATAAATTTAAATAATTTAAGTTCTAATTTATAATTTTAAATTTCAATTATTAATTTAAGGAGAAATAATTATTTAAAGTATTTAATTCATGTACGTAAATTTGATGTATGATTTTTCGTTTATATAAATTTATTGAAATATGCTTTAATTCATAAATTAATGTAAATTACATAATTTTATTCAAGATATCGTGGAAAAAATTTCATACATAAATTAATGTAATAATGAATTACATAAATTTATTAAAGATATAAAGATATCTTTACACTACTTTGCATGAATTAAGATCATTCTTAGGCGCCATTGGATATTACCGAGATTTTATCCATGAATATTCTAAACTTGCTGCTCCTTTATGCAACCTTCTAAGAAAGAACACTAAATTTATCTGGACTCAGGAACAGGATAAAAGTTTCAATATTCTTAAGGAAAAACTAATAAATGCTCCAATTCTGAAATTTCCAAATTTCGATAAAGAATTCATTATAAGAACTGATGCATCGTACGATGGTGTTGGTGGTGTATTACTCCAAAAGGATGATGAAACGGGAAAAGAACATCCAATCCATTATATAAGTAGAACTTTAACTAAAGCCGAAAAGAATTATGGAATAACGGACTTAGAAGGCGCTGCCTTAATCTATTGCTTAAACAAGCTGAAATCTTATATTATGGGGAATCCAATCCAAACTATTGTGTATACGGATCACCGACCACTTATTGGATTGCTTAAAAATAAGGAACCTCAAACTGCTAGACATACCAGATGGTGTATGATTGTAAGTACCTTAGGTGTTGATTTACGCTATGAAACTGGAAAGAGGAATGTAATAGCTGATGCATTGTCTAGAATAAAAACAGAGAAAGATAAAATTGTCTTAGCTACCAAGATTATAAAAGAAAAAGATGAAGACTTACTTTCAAAAGTAGTTAAGGAATTTATCGAAGAAAAATTTACTACTATTGATGGTGTGGACTACTTTATTGATGGAAATAATTATCGTAAATTAGTTACTGATACTAAGGAAAAGTTAGAATTAATCTTTGACGCTCATGCTATAGGACATGGAGGATAATACAAGACCTACCAACGCTTAAGAAAAAGCTTTTATTGGAATGACATGATTAATGATATTAAACGAATTGTAAGTAAATGTGAAAAATGTCAGTTAAATAGACCACAACCATATCCGGAACCAACGGAAGACACTCCAACGAAAATTAAAGGACCTTTTGTTCATTTGGGTTTAGATATAATAGGACCCTTGGAGAAAACTCGAAATAATAATCAATATATTAATGTTGCTGTTGACTACTTCACTAAGTGGGTAGAAGCCGAACAGACTGAAAGTGTTACCTCCAAGGATGTGATAAAATTCTTAATTAATGTATTTGCCAGAAATGGTGTGCCTCAATTTATCACTACTGACAATGGACCCCAATTCAACTCTGATATGACGAAAATTTTCCTTGACTTATACGACGTATATGTGAAATTTGTTACTACTTATCACCCTGAAAGCAATGGTTTAGTAGAAAATAGTAATAAAGAAATTGGAAAACTACTGAGACTACTAGGAAATAAACACAAGGACTGGGATGAAATTCTACCATCAGCTTTATGGGCATTGAGAACTACCAGAAATTCTACAACTAATCATTCTAGCTTTGAATTAGTTTATGGTAGAGAAGATCAACAACCATTTGACATTGTTGCCAGACCAACTAAGAGTATTGATAAATCTGAAGATGAAATATTATTAGAAAAATTTACGTCTCACTACCAAAGGGTTATGGAAGCCGCTGCAAATCTTAAAAACGCTTCTAAATACTGGGCAACCAGAAGAGAAGAAAAGAATAGTATGAACCAAGCAAAACAAATTAAACCTGGTGACCTAGTACTAGTAAGAAATTTTAGTAGAACTAAATTGGAACCATAGTTTGCTGGACCTTTACAAGTTATCAAGAAACAATTTAATACTGTTACCCTAGCCGACCCTGCTACTGGAATTCAAATGAACCGAAATGTTCACTTGAAGAATATAGTCAATTTTAACTCTGCTTCGTTGTAGCATTGAGTTTCAGTGGGGGCATCATGATAAAGAATGAACAAATAATCTTATTATTTTAGTTAGAATTGTATTTTCTTATCTAACCACTCAAATAAATTATTTTATTCTTCAATACTTTGGAACTTTCCTATATTCTATGATTAAATTTTATTATTAATATTTTATTATTAAATTTTTATATATTATTAATATCAAATTAAAGATGAAAAATTATTATTAATATTCAATTATTTTATTAATATCAATATATTATCAATATCACTTTATTATTAATATTAATTATATAGTTATATCAATATTATTAATATTTTATATTTTCTAAAATATATTATTTATTATAATTTCTAAAAATCAATTCAATTAATTACTAAATTTTATATTGATAATTTAACATATTTTTTTTTGGTAATTTTTAATTACTAAAAACTTACTAAACCACACTTAAAAATTCTGTATAAATTTTATATTTTTCTTTTATATATATTATTAATTTTAAATAATAATAAATATTTTATAATTAAATAATATATAACTATTATTTATTAGAAATAAATAATAATTATATTAATAATTTAAAATCAATTTAAAACATTATTTTAGTAATTAGTTAGAAATATTTAGAAAATATTTTAGATAGGCTTAACAAATTTTAAGTGTAAAAAAAAATATAAATACATGTAATTCTAAAATAACTTTTTAAGAGGATTGTAATTAATAAAAAAAACATTTTTTTTTAATTTTTTAATTTGTAATAATTTTAATAAAAATTATATAAAACAAATATTTATTTATTTAATTCCTTGAAGTGTTAAAATATTATAATCCAAAAATTATTACGAACCGTAACAAATTTGGTAAAGAACGAACATATAATGGATTATTAATTAGAATTTCAACTTACTTTGTCACGAATACTAGTGGATTTGAAGTTAAAATTCACTATTAGATCAATTGAAATTTAATTTAGTTATTGACAAAAAATAAAAATAAATACTAGAAGCATTAAATAATTAGAAACCAAAGGGTTTGGACTTATTTATTAAAGATAATTTAATTTAACCCTTAAGAATTTGATAAAAATAACATGAAGAAAAACAACGATAACTCAACAAATAATGGAAATATTATATTGTGATTTCCCGCTAAAAATATATTCATTAGAAAGCTACGGTCGAGAACTACAACATATGTTAAAATCAACCTTATTGGACAACTAGATAACGAGATATTGGACTTTAAAGATATTTAAATATAAAAATATAATTTAATTATTTAATTATAACCCTAAATTATTAATAAGAAATTTATATTAGATAAATCTCTTAACTTGGAAATTATATTATTAATTTTTATTATTAATTAAAAATACAGAATTAGTTATTAGTAATAGTTTTATCATATTTTAAATAAGTTTATAAGTTTTATATATTTTATTATTAGATATTTTATTCAATTTATTTCTAAAAAATTCTAAGGAATTCTTTATCATTCTAAAGATTTCCGAAAGAGAATTTTTAATTAGTTTTAATATTTATTTTATTTTATTTTATATTTGATTATTAAATTAGTTTTATTATTAAATTGTTTATAAATAATTATATAGTTATTTTATTAAAAGATTTTTATCAATATTATTTTATTATTATATTTTATATAGTTTATATACATGTATGAATATATTAATATTAAAATGTATTAATTAATTATATTGTTAATTATTATTTTAGTTTAGTACAAAAAGGATTTGAAATTCCATATTTTGAATTCTTTGTAAGATTATTAAATTCTAAACTATTAACATAAAGTTAATGAATTAATTATAACAATAAATAATTTTTTATATTAATCTTAGCTAAAATTTATTATTAAAATATATATTAAATAAAGTTCAAATAAAACATAAATCTTAAATATTAAAATCTTAATTATAAAACTCTGTGTGTTATTTATTATTTAAATTTAATTAAATTGTTATAATTAATAAAAAACATCTTGACCTGACCAATTTAACCCAAAACTAGGAAAGATATAGCAAGAATCTTACCTAAACACTCAATTTCAATTTTACATACTTTAGAATCCATTATTTTCTATATTAAATTATTTTATAAATATATTTTTTTTTATTTTTATTAAAAGTTTAATTTTACATAATATTAAAATTGAGAAAATAAAAATTAAAAAATAAAAATTATACTTAAATTATGCCGAGTTTATTATAAGTAAATATAACAAACAATAACCAAGCTACAGTAGAATAGTAGTTGTAAATATTTTTAAAATAAAAAAAGCTTTTATGATTAATAATAGTTTTTTGATATATAAATAAAAAATTTATTTTATTTGTTATTATTTATTATATTTTCTTAAAATAATAACTCTTGATTTCTCAAAGAGAATTCAAGAGTCCTATTTATATTTTTTTTAAAATCAATCGGTTAAATAAATTATTTTCTAATCTTAACAAAAAATCTATTTAGGAAAAGATTAGAAGAAAAACCTAAATAGTTTTTCGATCAATATTCTAATCATATTGATCATCGTATAATTAAAGAAAACCTATTTGTTAGGAAAAACATTAATTACCGATTTTCTAATTTAATTATTAAAATATTAAATATTGATAGGATAGGAATTAAAAAAAAGATTTTTTTTTTTTTATTTAAAAAATAAAGATTAAATAATATGATAGATTAGATACATTTATAGTTTATAATACATTATAAAATACATAATTCATTTTAATTAAAATAACTAATATTTTTTATGGTAAAATATTAAATACAAATTTATATAATTTTTTGTAAAAATTCTATTTAAATGAATAATAATAATATGTTAATAAATTTTATATTATTTATATAAATGTATAAATTATAATATGTAAATAAATTTAGATCAATATATGAAAATATAACTATTAAATAAATTTATAAGTTAAAATCAATGAATATATTAATTATTATTTAAATAAATAATTATTTTAAAAATAATTATTTTAAAAATAATTATTATTTTATAAATAATTATAAATTATTAATGATTTTTCATTAATTATAAGAAATATTAATTATTCATTATTTAATAATAATTCTTACAATTTAATACAGAATGAACAAATAATACTAATTGTGCTAGAATAATATAAATTATTCTAACCTTATAGATTATTCTATTCTATATAATTGGAACTTTCCAATATTCTTCAAATATTACTAAATAGAAATCTTAAATTAATAAATCACTAATTAACTTATAATTCCTTTTTGAATTATCAATCCGATTCCATTATAATGTAATAAAAATCTTTAGCCAAGAATATTGTCCTTGCCCACTTAATATATTAATATTATATTTCTTTTGTAATATGTTATATTGAAAATAATCAAATCTATTTAATTAGTTATTAAAATTTTCGTTATCAATTTAAATTTATTTTTAATTACTAAATTTAACTAAACCACAATTAAAATATTCTGTATAATCTTTTTATTTTTATTTTATATATATTAATATTAAACTATTATTAAATAATTAATAATTCAATAATATAAAACTAATATTTATAACAATAATATTATTAACTAAAATAATAATTCAATTTCAATTTAAATGTTTTATTTATTAAAATAATTAGTAATTAGTTTATTAAGAAATAGTTAGGCTTTACAAATTTTAATTTGATAAAAAAATATAAATACATGTAATTTTTAGTGAAATAAAATATAATCAACAACTTTCTTTTTATTAAATAAATAATTATATTATTATTTTTCTTTTATAAATTTAAATAAATAAATATTGATTTTAAAACAAATTATTTTTTTTTTATTGTAATTTTATTGTTTGTGTTAATTATTATTATATTATTATATTCATAAAACTATATGAACCATACCAAATTTGTGTAATAATTTCTACAAGAATATAGAAATTATTATCTCTATTAATATTAATATTAATTAGAACAAAATAAAATAATAATTTAGATACTTATCTTAAGAGAGAGTTTATTATAAGAAACTATAATAAACTTAGAAACACTAAGTGTGAAAGGAAAAATAAAAAAATATGTTTTATGATAATTTATTAATATGTTTTATTATTAAAATATTTTATATTTTTATTATAAATTTTTTTATTTAAGATTTAAATATTTTATTAAAAAAATTATAAATATTTATTATTATTATTACAATTTCTTATAATAATAACTCTTGATTTTCGAAAGGAAACTCAAGAGTCCTTTTTATACTTTAAAATAAAGAAATAAAGAAATTTCTAATCTTAACAAAATACTTTCCAGGAAAAGATTAGTAGAAAAACCTGGAAAGATTTCAACCAATAATCTATACTTATTGGTTATCGTATTATTAAGCAAAACCATTTTTATGGAAAAACTTTAATAACCGATGTTCTAAATTACGTAAGTTAAACGGTTAAATTAATTCACACTTTAACAATTTAACCGAATTAACTTACGAATAAAATAAAATTAAGAAATATACAGAAATAAATACAGAAATGAATATAGAAATACATACAAAATAAATACAAAATAAATTTAGTAAAATTTAATACATAATTTAATAAAATTTGCTACATTATTAATAATTAATTATTTATAAAATTAAGTAAACTTAATAATTATTTTATAATTATTAAGGATTAAGAAATATAGACTTATAACAATAAGTCTAATTTCTTACAATTTGATAAAGAATGCCCAAATAATGTTCTTTTGGTTATGCATCTTAAATGATTCATTTAACCCTTAAACAAATTATTTGATTCTTTATTCTTTTGGAACTTTCTATATTCTAATAAATTAATCTATATTCTTAATTAGTACAAATTAAATTATACTATTTAAAAAAGTATATTTAATATTAATTCCCTATCTATGCTACCTTTATTATTCTTATCTATATTTTATTATTATTAAAATCCTTATCAATATTATATAGTTTATTTTATCAATTTTCTTTATAGTTTATCAAAATCTTATCAATATTTCTTTTATTAATATTAAACTTATCAATATTAATTATTTCTTTGGAAAATTCCAAATTAAAAAAATTGTATTAATGATTACTAATAAAAAATTAAACATAAAAGAAAATAGTTATATTATTATTATATGTTTTATTATAAATATTATATTATAAATTTGATGAAATGATTATAAATTTTATATTAACAATTTAAATAATATTATTTTTCTAAACTTAGTAAAATTAAACTTTAGGATTAAATAAATATTACTAAACCACAGAATTAACTTCTGTAAAATAAAAAAATTGTCTTTTAAAATATATAATTAAGTAGATTAGTAATAAATAATTAGTAATAGATTAATATATAAGTATTATTTATTATAAGTTAAATAATAATTATATTAATAATAAAAAAATAATATAAAATATTTAATAATTAATTTTTATTATACAAAGAAATGGCTTTACCATTTCTATTATTTTAAGAAAAAAATATAAATAACAATAAAAAAAATTGTATTTTTTATAAATTGTAATTTTAATATTGTAATTTTTAAATAAAAATTTAATAAAGGATTTATAAAACAAAAAATTTATTTTGTTTATTATTTTTCATGTTTGTTTATTTTTTATTGTTTATATTAATACTTATTTTTATTTTTCCCTCTTTGGTAAAGAATGAATTAATAACCTTTATTTTATTATTAATAATTCTTTACTAAATTGTACTTTTCTATATTCTTGATAACCTAAACTTAATAATAAAATTTAATTTATTTTGATATAAATTAATTTTAACTTGTAAATAATGTTAAATCAATTTTAATTAATTACTTTATTGTTAAATTATTAAATATATGTAATATATTAATTATATATTCTAATATATAGAAATATATAATTTTTATATGAAATAAAGTATTATAATTATTATAATTATAATAATACATATTGAAATAAAATAAAATAAAATAATTATTATCAAAAAGATATAAATTTAATATTTAATAATTATTATTAAATATACAAAAATGTTACTACACATATTCGTTTTATATCAATATTAAATTAATTTCTAAATTAATTTATTATCAAAATCTTTACTAATTGTAACGAAACTCATTGTAAGAAACTTAGATAAATTTATTATTTTATTATAAAATTTATCTATCTTTCTTATTTAATACATTAATTTAATACATTAAATTATTGTATTTAGTTTAACCAATAATATTTAATTATTAATTTATATATATTTGATTCTCTTGAGTTCTCTTCGAGAAATCAAGAGTTATTATTTTAGAATTTTTATAATAAATAATAATTCAAATAAAATAATTAATTAATAAAACAAAACCCTTTTAATAAAACATATTTTATAAATATTTGTGTCTTTTATTCCTTTTGTGTTATTGTTTATTATAAACTTTCTATAATAAACTCTATCTTAATATTTAAGTTAAGTATAATTATTTATTTATATTATTTTATATTTATTTAATTATATTTAATTTTATTTTCTCAAATTAATGTTAATTAGTAATAATTAATGTTAATTTGTAGTTAAGAAATTATTTATAATTAATTTTATAAGTAATTTCTTACAATAATAACTCTTCTTTTTAGGAAGAAAATATTTTATAAATAATTTAATATGAATATAACAAAAAATAATAATTATAATTATAATGGAATAATTAAATTAAATAAATTCATTTTATATTATTTACGAAATTTTTTCTTTCTCTCAATTTAAATTTATAAATTTTTTTTTTTGTTTATTTTTTATTTTTCTTTTCATTGTTTATGTTTGTTTATGTCATATATATATTATTTATTTTGTTTAATTTATTATTACATTTACTAACAATTCTTTATTATTATATATATTAAACATTATAACTTTATAATAATATGATAACACTTATTCTGTTTACTTTGCCTATTTACTTTTAAAAATAAGTCTTTTAAATTTCATAAAAATTAACAATATTAAATACTAACTATTTTACTTTATTTTATTTTATAACATATTTATCTATTATAATATTATATTTATATTATATTTTAATATTATATAATTGTTTTTATATATAACATTATATACATTATATATATATATTTTTCTTATTAAAAAAAAAAAAAAAAAAAAAAAAAAAAAAAAAAAAAAATAAAATAAAATAAAATAAAATAAAACAAAAATAAAAACAAAAAACAAAAAACAAAACAAAAAACAAAAACAAAAACAAAAACAAAGCAACAAAACAGGAAACAAAACAGGAAACAAAACAAAACAAACAAATAAACAAACAAAAAACAAATAATAAATAAAATAAATTAATAATTTAAAAGATAAGTTGTTCAGTTTTCTTTTCTTTAAAATAAATAAAAATAAAAAATAAATAAATTAAATAATAATAATAATAATAATAATAATAATAATAGTAAATAAAATTATAATTATGATAAATAAAGTAATAATAATAATAAATAATAATAATAAAAAGTTTTTAATATTGATCATACGAACGAAAATAAAATTTTAAAAATTATAAGATATATTTAAATATATAATTACAATGTTCTATGATCACATATAGATATTAACACGAGGGCTGAAGTGATATAAAAATTGAAATTCACTTCTATGTAATTGAAATAATATATTATTATTAATAATATAATTGTTAATTACTAATTGCCCTTTGTTAAAACAGATATCGGCAAAAGCTATATCTCGTTATATCTATAAAAAAAAAAAAAAAAAAAAAAAAAAAAAAAAAAAAAAAAAAAAAAAAATACATATATATATATGTAATATAAAAATTATAAAATATTATTATTATTTATTTAATACATATTTCAAAATATACATATAAAATTTAATATAAAAAATTATAAAATATTATTATTTATTTATTTAATAAATAATTCATATGTATAATTTAAATTATTACTTATTTATTTATCTAATGAATAATATAACATATATATAATATAAATAATAAAATGTTATTATTTATTTAATAAATATGAAAAATATATAATATATAATATATAATTTAAAATTATTATTATTTTCATTCATTTAATGAATAATATACAATATATATATATTGTAAAATTAATTATTATTATTATTTTTTATTTATTTATTAATACAAAATATATATAATATATAATATAAATTATTGTTCATTTAATTATTTATCTAAAATAAAATTTTAATTCAAAATTTAAATTTCAATTTTAAATTGAAATTGCAATTAAATATTTATTTTAATTTTATTTAAATTTTATTTTATTTCTACTTAATATTTCTTAATTTATTACTTCTTAAATTGTTCTTCTTTCATTGAACAATTCAAATGAAAAGGAGCAATGAAGAAATACAAATAAATTTATTAATAATTTATTTACATTTCTTAGTTATTATAATTTATTTAATTTAATATTTATTTATTCATTTAATAATATAGTCATTTTATTTAATTTTATATTTATTTATACATTTAATAATTATAGTTATTTTATTTAATTTTATAATTATTTATTCACTTATATTTATATATTAGTTTAGAAAACAATATTAAGGTTTTTCCCAAGTTAATTGGTTTTACTTAATATTGATTCATCTAGAGTTTTTCCGCTAATCTTTTCTCTAGATGTAAAAAAGTTAAGGTTAGCAAAACTTTTAATAAATTATTTAATTTTATTTTTTTTGGTTAATTATAATTTTTATTTTAAACTTACTACTTCCTATATAATAATGAATTTATACAAATTCATTAAGTAAAGGGAGCAATGTAAGAAACTTAGATAAATTTATTATTTTATTATAAAATTTATCTATCTTTCTTATTTAATACATTAATTTAATACATTAAATTATTGTATTTAGTTTAACCAATAATATTTAATTATTAATTTATATATATTTGATTCTCTTGAGTTCTCTTCGAGAAATCAAGAGTTATTATTTTAGAATTTTTATAATAAATAATAATTCAAATAAAATAATTAATTAATAAAACAAAACCCTTTTAATAAAACATATTTTATAAATATTTGTGTCTTTTATTCCTTTTGTGTTATTGTTTATTATAAACTTTCTATAATAAACTCTATCTTAATATTTAAGTTAAGTATAATTATTTATTTATATTATTTTATATTTATTTAATTATATTTAATTTTATTTTCTCAAATTAATGTTAATTAGTAATAATTAATGTTAATTTGTAGTTAAGAAATTATTTATAATTAATTTTATAAGTAATTTCTTACACTCATAACTAGTAAATTAGTAACTATGGTTCAATGGTAAGTTACCATAACCATCGGGCTGAACCCTTAGGGTTCGACACCCACTCTTTCCAAATTTTAATAACTTTTTATTTATTATAACTAGAATATTAAAGAAATTACTAGTGTTTATCGGTTAAACAATTGAACCGATAAAACTAGAAAAATCTATTTTATTAATATTTTTTATCATTTTTTATCTAAGATTCATTTTCTAGAAAGAAAACTTGTTTTCTTTAATTTTCTTTAATTTTCTTTTATTTCTAATAATTACTAATAACAACTGATAACTTAAAATAATTAATTTTCCTGAAAAACTATAAATAGGTGTAAAATTTCATAATAAAATATTTTTACTTGTGCTTTTATTAATTAATTTTAAAGTAATTTAAAATATTACAATGATTAATTAATAAAATAATAATTTACATTTTTACTAATAAAAAACTTATTTTAATAAAACATATTTTGAATTACTTTAGTGTCGAGAACCTTTTGTGTAAAAAACCTTATAACAATCTTAAGTAACAGTAAGATTTGTTACACTAATTATATTTTAATTATAAAATATAATATTTAGCTATACTAGATTCTTATATTTTATTTATATTAAATATTTATATTATTATCTTATTTTATATTATCAATATCAAACTTGTATTAATACTATTACATATTCATATTAATAATTAATATTTTAATAATTAATTATTTTATATAAATACATGTTTAAATCTTTGATTAATCCCTTGTAGGATTATTGTAATTTAAATTATAGTAATAATTATATAAAATAATAATGTAGTAAAATATTATTAAGGTTAAAATTTATATTTTAAATAAAAATTTATTTATAAAATTTACTAATAACAATATGTTTTAAATAAGAGTAAATCTAAATTATTAATTAATTACTATAATTTGGCATCTTGACCTAATCGTTAAGACCAAATTATCACTTAAAACTTTAACAATGTTGTTAAGATAATAACTGAATTTCAATTCAATTTCAGTAATTCAGTTATTTGAATTTCAATATTAAAAAATTATAATATAATAATTATTATTAAATTAACATTATTAAAATATTTAGGAATTAGTCTAGGCCAACTAATTACTAAATATTAACATATTGAAATTAATATGGGGAGAGCGCGTTTCGGAACCGCACGTGAATAGATATAAGCCACATGTTTTTTGTGGTTAAAAAAAAAGTTCCAACTTGAGTGTAAAAGTGTTAATGTTATATAAGTTGGAACTTTAGAACCATGACAAAAATGGTTCTATTTATATTTTTTCAATCATTATAAGATTGAAAAATAATATACGTGACATTAATGTATTTATATTGATATATGTATTGCTCTATATATTACTATGTAAACAATGTATATTATAATATTATTCTATTGGTTATTCATCAACATCGAAAATTAATTTATCTAATATATGACTCAACTTCATACATGAAACATTTAATTTATGACTCCGCTTTATACATGAAACGTTTAATTTAACACAAAATTTAATATAATTGATACAACTGATCTACAAATTATGTATACCATGTCAACATTTACTGATCTACATTAATATTACACAAATGTAAAATTCCTAATATAGCAATTACCAAATATAGAAATTAATTTATACACTATACTAATTATGGCGCATTAACTATTTACTGTGGCGTTATCAAGTATCAACAAATTTCCCTCAATTTTTTCAATAAATTTTTTAACCACGTTTAAGTGATCATAATTAACTATATTATAAATTTATATATATATATAACCACGTTTAAGTGATCATAATTAACTATATTATAAATTTATATATATATATAACCACGTTTAAGTGCTTACATATTGACATTATTTGCGACATTAGCAATGACAAAACTCCAGGAGAGTTCTTTTTTAATATTTACATACTATTACTTCGCAATTCCACCTTTCTATTTTTCTATTTTTACCACTATTTTAACCACGTTTAAGTGATCCTAAATTGATAAACAACCTAATAAATATCCTATAAATCCATAGATATAACAACACATAACTTTTGATATAAACATCATAAATAATAATATTTACAACAACCATAATTTTTTTAAAACTTGAATTTCTCTGGCAAAACAAAACATTTTTTAAAAACAAATTACATCAATAAATTCTACTCATTTTAAGCTTTCTAACGATACCAAAATTATTACCTATTAACATAATAAACATACCAAAAATAATTAAAATAAAAAAATTTACTATCAAAAGTGACCTTTTACCTATCAAAAGTGGACTTTCATCAACAAAAGTGGACTTTTAAATTTTACAAATCTAACCTCATTTTCTAACCTACAAATCTAAATGAACACTTCATTATAATTTAAATAAATCACACCAAAATAAATGAATAACACAAATTAAATAAATCGAAAAGTATAAAAACCCAATAAATTTCTTAAATTAAAAATTTAGATTAAAATGACTAAAGATAATAATAATAGTGAGATTGAACTTACAGCTAATTTTCAACAAGCTTCTGTGTATTCAAAGTTGAGATTACTTTCAGATTGTATTAGAGATTTAAACCAGGAATCTGAATCTATTAGGAGCTTTATTAATACAGTATCTAACGAAATAACTGTTACTAATGATAAAATACAAAATTATTTGGCTGGTAATGCTAAAAGATTGGACTTACTTAAAGAATTAAATAATAAGTTATATACTCTTGATTATAAGCGTAGATGTTATACTGATGAATATATGGAACTAGTACCTTTAAAATTTATTAAAGAACGTTACGATCCTAATGTATTATATAACAATAAATAAAGTTTTAATTAATAAAGTCTTATGATTAACCTTAATTTTGTAAAAAAGTATAAATAGGAGTGTATTGTATGTGTTTTTTATATTAAAGTGTTGTTTAATTATTAAAAATGAGTGGTAGATATAGAACGTACGGTAGAAGAAGTTATTCAACTGGTTATAGATTTAAAAGATCTAGGACTGGTAGAGGTAATATTGGTACTGTTGTTAAAAGAGCTAGAGGAAATTTAAGAGCAGCTAATCAACAAAATGATATTTCAAATGTTACTATTAATCTGATGCACAGTTGTTATGCAGGTGTTGATGCAGCATATTATGATAATAATGGTACTCCTAGTTTTGTTCCTCTTGGTGTTACTGCAGTTAATATTTATGAAATGTTAAAACGTAGTAGTTTTTATAAATCTTATGCTAATATGTATGACCAATTTAGAGTTACTAGTGTTAAGGTAAAGATCACACCAACACAATGGCAAACTTATGATCAAGCTCGTAGTACTGTTAATAATCCAGATGAAGCTAAAATATCATCAATTAGAACAATCGTTCCTGCACCAAATGATATAATATATAAATATAATCCAGAATATATTACTCAAATTCAAGATGATTTAGGTCAAGTAGCATTTATTAGAAAACCACCAAGTCCAGTTACATTTACTGCTAATAAACAATTATATTTAGCAACTATTGATGGACAATTTATAGATCCTACTAATCAAGATGGTTCATTAAATTATGTTGCTACTAGTGTATCACAGACAACTCAAGCATCGTTAGCAGATGAATCTGGAGTATACCCTGATACTATTACTGGTTCAACAGCTATTGGAAAGTTAATGTTTAAATATACTATAAATACTAGTTCTGGTGCAGTTAATGAAGAAATCACTGATCCAGTTTATGATGGACAGTATAAAGAAACTCAGAAATATAGAAATAGATATATATTCCCACAAGCATTAACAGTTGTAAATGCTTGGGATCGTAGTGGTTTAGATGCGCAACAAATTGATAATTGTAATGGATACTTTATTCCTAATCCAGATAGTAATCAGTATATTAAAATGAGTGATCCAGTAGATAGAGATTTAGGATATTTTGTTAATATTGGTGATGAAATTACTTCATATTCTAGTGCACAAACAAAACAATTAGTTGCAGGAGCTACATTTAATTGTATTAGATATTTATACCCAAGTAGTCAACAAGAAAAATCAGTATATTATAGTACTAGTTCATTAACGGATAGTTATAAAGATAAGAATTTCTTATATTATCTTAAACAACCAGTTAATAATAAAGATTATGCTTCAAGTTTAACTAGTGTATTTTCAGACCCAACTATTCCATTTAAACCAACTTTATTAATCGGTGTTTTAGGATCCAAAGATATTACTGATGCAATTAATAATAATACAGTTGATGTTTATAATTGTATTAAACCAGTTAAATTTAATTTAGAATTTGATATAGGAGTTACATTTAGAGGACTTCGTAAATCCGAAGTAATGTAAGTAGATACCCACGACTAGTCATTTTGTTTATAATAATTTAATTTTTTTCTTAAACTTACTTAATATCTTATAAGATATTAATTAATATTTACACAGTTAAAATGTGTATATATTTATTTATTTATTATTTATAGTTCTAATAAAGAATCTAGTGGACCGCAATTAAATATCGAAGATGTAAGAGATTTTACAATCACGACTCTTAATAATGGTTATGCTACTATTAATCCAAGTACGGGGTATGATGCTATGGCAAGTGTTTCTGTATATCCTACATTGGCAATGTATCCAGGCACAAGTCAAACAGATTATGGTAAGACTTTAACACCCCCAAATAATACAATTGGTTATTCAAGTATAAAAATACCACAACCTAGTATTGCATATGTTGTTAAAACAAGTGGAACAACGAAAAAAGTAGCTATTAATACAACTAATTTCATTAAATTCACTACATCTGGAAATATATCTATTCCAGCAGGAAAAGTTTTATTATTAATTAAAAGAGGTACTGAATCTTTCCAAATTACGGCAGTATATAATAGTTCAACTAGTGCTCAAAATTATGCGGTTTCGGATGTTCCTATTTATTATAATACTACGTTAGATTATTCTAATGATAAATATCTTTATTTCTGTAATGGTATTAATGAATCAACTAAATTTGTTTCATTACAAATGGATATCTATACACAGACATTTGCTAATGCATCATCTTTGTATCTCTATCAAAGTTTATTTGCTTGTTCACTTACTTAAATTATAAAATAATAAATAATTTTAAAATTAAAAATAAAATTAATAAAGTTTAATAAAAATGATCATAAGATCAACTTAAAAATAAAAAAAAAGTATAAATAAGTGTAAAAATTCGCAATATTTTAGTGTTTATAAACGTTTATCATCAAAATGTCATTTAGACGTAGAATATATTATAATCGTAAATTTGCTGATCAGCAAAGAGATAGTACTAACGTAATAATTAATTGTAATAAATCATTTAGTTGTGGCCAAACATATAACGAAGTTACGTTAGATGTTTCAGATAATAATGAAGGAATTTATGAAAATAAATTCATTGATAGTGGTACTTTAGCAGTCAATATTTATGATGTATTGTTAAATACTGAATATTATCAAAATTATTCTGAAATATATGATCAATTCAAAATTAACGCCATTAAAGTTAAAATTACACCAGTTGTTTGGGCTACTTCAAGAGATTCTAATCCAGAAAAAGGATATAGTTTACCAAGATCTTTAATGGTTATTACAACATTGGATAGATCCGGACTTGATGAAAGTCAATTTATTAAGGATATGAGAGGTGATAGATATTGTATTATTGCAGGTAGTATTGAAAATTATTCTAGTGCTATTACTAAACATTTAGGACCAGGATCTTCAGAAGGTATTACACGTATGCTTTATCCAAGTACAAGTCAAGAAAAAAGTCAATATGTGTCAACAAGAGATTTAAAAGGTCAATATGAAAGATTGAATAGGGAACCATATTATTATGATTTAGGAGATGCTATTGAAAATAAAGATTTACCTAATAATATTCTTTGTTCACCATCTTTAGCTTTTAAACCTACTTTATTACTTGCAGTTCGTTCACCAAACCCAGTTAGTACACAATCTTTCTTTACTTATGAAAGAGGAGAATTAGTACATAAAGTTATTGGTACTAATAAGTTGTATCCTACTACTTTTGATATTGAGTTCAGTATTGATATCACTTTTAGAGGTTTACGTTATAATAAGTATATTTAAGAAGGATAGTCATTATTTATTTATAGTTATATTTATTATTTGTTTTATTTGTTATTAAATGATGTATTTTATGTATGATTACGATGGATGATTAAAGATAAATAAAGATAAATTATGCTATGGGTATGAAATGGTATATTAAATTTATAATATAGTTAGTTTTTTATTTAATTTGTGTTATTCATTTATTTTGGTGTGATTTATTTAAATTATAATGAAGTGTTCATTTAGATTTGTAGGTTAGAAAATGAGGTTAGATTTGTAAAATTTAAAAGTCCACTTTTGTTGATGAAAGTCCACTTTTGATAGGTAAAAGGTCACTTTTTGATAGTAAATTTTTTTAATTTTAATATTTTTGGTATGTTTATTATGTTAATAGGTAATAATTTTGGTATCGTTAGAAAGCTTAAAATGAGTAGAATTTATTGATGTAATTTGTTTTTAAAAAATGTTTTGTTTTGCCAGAGAAATTCAAGTTTTAAAAAAATTATGGTTGTTGTAAATATTATTATTTATGATGTTTATATCAAAAGTTATGTGTTGTTATATCTATGGATTTATAGGATATTTATTAGGTTGTTTATCAATTTAGGATCACTTAAACGTGGTTAAAATAGTGGTAAAAATAGAAAAATAGAAAGGTGGAATTGCGAAGTAATAGTATGTAAATATTAAAAAAGAAGACCCCTGGATAAGTTGTTAGATGGCCAAACAATCTAACCGTATGAAGTGCATCATTAAAAGAACGTAACGGTAGCTTTAAAGGGGTGATTAATAGTACAGAGTAGAAATGAAATTATACGGCGTATAAAAAATCAACCCCGAAGGGCCTGCGGTAGTGAAGTATTTTAAGAGTTGTCAAATCGTAGAGTGACCTACTGGATCTCATTCGATGTTGATTTACACATAATACAATTAATATAACAATTATCGACGAGACTCTGTGTTTTTAATTAATTCCAAAATTAAAAATTTAGAGCGAGATAATTGAATAATAAAAAAAAAAAGAAAAACACTTAAATTATAAACAATTAATATATATTTATGTTTTAATAAGAAAACTTTATTAATTATTTTATTTATAATTACAAGATTAAAAACTTATTAATACATGATTTATTTTATTTATAAAGTTGAACCATTATCAGGTTCTTTTCCTTTTAATAATTTATTTACTAAACTATTTCTATTTTTTAATAATGCATCTAAGTTTTTACATTTTAATCTATTTTGTAAAATTGATTTTAAATATTTAGCAAAAGTATCATATTTATCACACCATTCAATAATAGTTGGATCATATTGATCTTCATAATTATGATTTTCATACCATTCTTCGAATAAACTTTCGAGTTCATCTTCACTAAAACAGGAACGTATTAATAGTTCTTCCTTTTCTTCTTCATTCTCTTCTTCAATAATATCATCACTATCAGATTGAGTAAGGTCAATAATATTTTCTTGGATTTTTCTAATATTAGGAGTACTTGGTGGTTCAGGAATTAAAATATTTTCAGGTGTTGTTGGAATTTCACTGTTATTATTTTCAATAAAATGTTTATAGTTGTAACGGAGGTGCTTCTATTGTAACGGCGGGACGTGGTATAGAAACACAGAAAGGAGAAAACTCAATAGGTTTACACTATCTGTATAAATAATTCGTTTTATTAGAAATATTTTTTATTAATTATAAAATTTAAAATAATTATTAATATTAATCAACAAGGTAATATTTCGAATTACTTATACGTTAATTATTATTAATAAAAGCACGAAGAAAAATATTTTCATTCGTGAAGTTCGCACTATTTATACTTTTAACGGAAAAACAGTTTTAACATGTAAAAATAATTTTAAAGAAATATTTAGAAATATGTTTGTAATAATTAATAATGTAAAGTTTCTAGAATATAGATTTTAATTGATGAAAATGAATCTTATCAAAAAAGAATAAAATAATTTATATAATAAGAATTTCTAAATTCATTTCGGTTGAATTACGAACCGAAAGAATCTTTAACTTTCTATAATTTTATACAGAAAGAATATTCAAGAAGATATTATTAATAATTAATAAAATAATTAATAAAATAATTATTTATGCAAAATGGGTTGAGGTGTGAGTCGAACCCATGAAGTATTGGTCATGGTCAATGTAACTAACCATTGAACCAAAGTTCTAATTTTACTAACTGAATGTGTAAGAAACTTAGATAAATTTATTATTTTATTATAAAATTTATCTATCTTTCTTATTTAATACATTAATTTAATACATTAAATTATTGTATTTAGTTTAACCAATAATATTTAATTATTAATTTATATATATTTGATTCTCTTGAGTTCTCTTCGAGAAATCAAGAGTTATTATTTTAGAATTTTTATAATAAATAATAATTCAAATAAAATAATTAATTAATAAACAAAACCCTTTTAATAAAACATATTTTATAAATATTTGTGTCTTTTATTCCTTTTGTGTTATTGTTTATTATAAACTTTCTATAATAAACTCTATCTTATACTTAAGTTAAGTATAATTATTTATTTATATTATTTTATATTTATTTAATTATATTTAATTTTATTTTCTCAAATTAATGTTAATTAGCAATAATTAATGTTAATTTGTAGTTAAGAAATTATTTATAATTAATTTTATAAGTAATTTCTTACAATAATAACTCTTCTTTTTAGGAAGAAAATATTTTATAAATAATTTAATATGAATATAACAAAAAATAATAATTATAATTATAATGGAATAATTAAATTAAATAAATTCATTTTATATTATTTACGAAATTTTTTCTTTCTCTCAATTTAAATTTATAAATTTTTTTTTTTGTTTATTTTTTATTTTTCTTTTCATTGTTTATGTTTGTTTATGTCATATATATATTATTTATTTTGTTTAATTTATTATTACATTGACTAACAATTCTTTATTATTATATATATTAAATATTATAACTTTATAATAATATGATAACACTTATTCTGTTTACTCTGCCTATTTACTTTTAAAAATAAGTCTTTATAAATTTCATAAAAATTAACAATATTACATACTAACTATTTTACTTTATTTTATTTTATATATCATGTTTATCTATTATAATATTATATTTATATTATATTTTAATATTATATAATTGTTTTTATATATAACATTATATACATTATATATATATATTTCTTATAAAAAAAAAAAAATAAAAAAAAAAAAAATAAAATAAAATAAGCAACAAACAAAGCAACAAAGCAGGAAACAAAACAAAACTAACAAATAAACAAACAAAAAACAAAAAATAAATAAAATAAATTAATAATTTAAAAGATAAGTTGTTCAGTTTTCTTTTCTTTAAAAATAAATAAAAATAAAAAATAAATAATTTAAATAATAATAATAATAATAATAATAATAATAAATAAATAAATAAATAAATAAAATTATAATTATGGTAAATAAAGTAATAATAATAATAAATAATAATAATAAAAAAAAGTTTTTAATATTGATCATACGAACGAAAATAAAATTTTAAAAATTATAAGATATATTTAAATATATAATTACAATGTTCTATGATCACATATAGATATTAACACGAGGGCTGAAGTGATATAAAAATTGAAATTCACTTCTATGTAATTGAAATAATATATTATTATTAATAATATAATTGTTAATTACTAATTGCCCTTTGTTAAAACAGATATCGGCAAAAGCTATATCTCGTTATATCTATAAAAAAAAAAAAAAAAAAAAAAAAAAAAAAAAAAAAAAATACATATATATATATGTAATATAAAAATTATAAAATATTATTATTATTTATTTAATACATATTTCAAAATATACATATAAAATTTAATATAAAAAATTATAAAATATTATTATTTATTTATTTAATAAATAATTCATATGTATAATTTAAATTATTACTTATTTATTTATCTAATGAATAATATAACATATATATAATATAAATAATAAAATGTTATTATTTATTTAATAAATATGAAAAATATATAATATATAATATATAATTTAAAATTATTATTATTTTCATTCATTTAATGAATAATATACAATATATATATATTGTAAAATTAATTATTATTATTATTTTTTATTTATTTATTAATACAAAATATATATAATATATAATATAAATTAATAAATTATTGTTCATTTAATTATTTATCTAAAATAAAATTTTAATTCAAAATTTAAATTTCAATTTTAAATTGAAATTGCAATTAAATATTTATTTTAATTTTATTTAAATTTTATTTTATTTCTACTTAATATTTCTTAATTTATTACTTCTTAAATTGTTCTTCTTTCATTGAACAATTCAAATGAAAAGGAGCAATGAAGAAATACAAATAAATTTATTAATAATTTATTTACATTTCTTAGTTATTATAATTTATTTAATTTAATATTTATTTATTCATTTAATAATATAGTCATTTTATTTAATTTTATATTTATTTATACATTTAATAATTATAGTTATTTTATTTAATTTTATAATTATTTATTCACTTATATTTATATATTAGTTTAGAAAACAATATTAAGGTTTTTCCCAAGTTAATTGGTTTTACTTAATATTGATTCATCTAGAGTTTTTCCGCTAATCTTTTCTCTAGATGTAAAAAAGTTAAGGTTAGCAAAACTTTTAATAAATTATTTAATTTTATTTTTTTTGGTTAATTATAATTTTTATTTTAAACTTACTACTTCCTATATAATAATGAATTTATACAAATTCATTAAGTAAAGGGAGCAATGTAAGAAACTTAGATAAATTTATTATTTTATTATAAAATTTATCTATCTTTCTTATTTAATACATTAATTTAATACATTAAATTATTGTATTTAGTTTAACCAATAATATTTAATTATTAATTTATATATATTTGATTCTCTTGAGTTCTCTTCGAGAAATCAAGAGTTATTATTTTAGAATTTTTATAATAAATAATAATTCAAATAAAATAATTAATTAATAAACAAAACCCTTTTAATAAAACATATTTTATAAATATTTGTGTCTTTTATTCCTTTTGTGTTATTGTTTATTATAAACTTTCTATAATAAACTCTATCTTATACTTAAGTTAAGTATAATTATTTATTTATATTATTTTATATTTATTTAATTATATTTAATTTTATTTTCTCAAATTAATGTTAATTAGCAATAATTAATGTTAATTTGTAGTTAAGAAATTATTTATAATTAATTTTATAAGTAATTTCTTACAGAATGGTAAAGAATGAATTAATAACCTTTATTTTATTATTAATAATTCTTTACTAAATTGTACTTTCCTATATTCTTCATAACCTAAACCTCATTGTAAATTTAATTTATTTTGATATAAATTAATTTACACTTGTAAATAATGTAAATAAATTTTAATTAATTACTTTATTGTTATATTATTAAATATATGTATATATTAAAATACAATTGTAAATATTAAAATTATACTTTTAAGATACTAAATTATTAAAACTATTAATTAAATATTATTATAAAAATTATTATAAAATTATTAAAATTATTAATTAAATATTATTCTAAAAATTATTATAAATTATTAATATTATAAAATTATTAAAATTATTAAATATTATTATAAAAATTTATTTATTATAACTATTAAATATTATTATAAAATTATTAAGATTATTAATTAAATTTATTATTAAAAATTATTATTAAAAATTTTTACTTATTATAAAAATTATTATTTAAATATTATCAAATTTATTAATTAAATATTATAAAAATTTTATTTTATTTTGAAAATAATTACAAGTATTATTTAAAATAATTAAAGATTATTAAATTTATTATATTAATCTTTAAAAACAATTTATTTAACTTAAAAATATCAAAGAAAATAGTAAAAACTATTTTCTATATATTTATTTTATAATTATTTTTAATTAAATTATATTTGAATATTATATTATTATATTTATAAAAATTAAAACAAAAATGAATTATTGATATAAAATTAATTCAATAATTCTCTAAAATTACTTAAATTATAAACAATTAATTATACTTTAAATTTATAAAAAAATATAAATATTGTAACAATTTCTTAAAAATTAAATGTGTGTACTTTAAATAAAAAAAACTTTTATATTAATAAAAAAAATAAATAATTTTTAATAAAGAAAGATTTATATTTTTTTTTTAAAATCAAAGCAGGGTAATACCCGTCCCCCCCTGCTTGATTTTAAATATCAAAGTGTCAACCCCGAGTCTACCATGAATGATAAAGAATGAAGTAATAAATTGATTCTTATTAAAAACCTTTTAATATATGTCGAAATTACAACTGAATTAAATTTCAATTTCAATTAATTTCAATTAAAATTATTAAAAACAAAATAATTAATAAAAATTTATAATTCATTAATTATTCTTTAAATTTTATTTATTTTATAATATTATAAGTTATTTGATCATCTTAGGACCAGCTTAGGCCTACTGATTCTAATGATATCATATTAAACTTAAATATTATTAATAAATAAAATATTTATTAACATGAATCATTTGGTCATGTCATCCTTGATTCATAAATTAATGTTTATGTATTAATTTATGTTATATTGATTTAATTAATTATTAATTATTAATTACTATATTAAATATTTAAATTTAATATTATATTATATATATTAGCTAATATATTAGATTAAAAAATATAATTTATTTATATTAAACATATTCTTATACTAAATATTATTATTATCAACTTTATATTATTATTATCAATATTCTCAAACCTACAAAGTATAAAAAGAAAATTCAAATTTATCTTTTTGTCCTTTGTAAGGTTATAGTTAACCTATTATAATATAACTATATATTTTTATTAATAAATAAAAATTTTTATCATATCAAACCAATTATTAGTTTTAATTAAGTGTTAAATTAACAAATTTAACTTTATAACTCTTTTATTTTAGTAATTTACTTATATCTATATAGTTATATTATATAGATATATCAACCTGATTCCTCGTTAAATTCAACCTGTTTACTTTTTAACAATATAGTCAAGGTGATTTTTAAAATATTAATAAATTTATGTATTCTTTACATTAATAATTTTACTATATTATTTGATCTGAAAATTTAAGTTTATACATAAAATTTAATTTAAATTTATGTTCATTCCTTATAAAGGTAAATTAAATTTATGAGAGTTTAGCAATAACATAGTACTAATTACTTTTAGTATTATTTTTCTAAATAAGGAATAATTCCTGTATATAAACAACTTAAATAACTTTATCAATATTTCTGTCTTTCGAATTAATAAATAATTGAAATGAAAGAAATAAATAAAATAAAATTTTCTGTATTTAAAATTGTAAAAGATTTTTCATATATTAATAAATGTATTTTATTTTCTATTATGTCATTCAAATTAATATATAAGATTACATATTAAATTAGTATCAAAATTAAGTTAAAGTATTCAATTTTATTGTAATACTGCTTCTCTTTTTTTTTGTTTAATTCTTATCTATAATGCATCTTTTATATTATAGATTTATTTTGGATAATTTGAATATTAGGAAATAATAAAATTTCTATTTATTACAATAAGGAAATAATCAATAAGATTTAAAAATCTATTGTTTTTCCATCTCTTCAACTACTTCCAGAGGCTTTGCTACTTTTATATCTTCAAAAAGATATAAATTGACTACCTTGGAACCCCTTTTTAGGGGGGAGAGAAAATAAAAGAAAAAAAAAAATAGAAATAATAAAAATAAATAAATAAAAAAAAAAAATAAATAAAAATAAATAAAAATAATAATAAAAATAAAATAAAAATAAAATAAATAAATAAAAATAATAATAAAAATAAAATAAAAATAAAATAAATAAATAAAAATAATAATAAAAATAAAATAAAAATTAAAATAAAAATATAATAAATAAATAAAAATTATTGTGAAAGAATAAAATTTTTTTTTGTGTTTTAATATTATATAATTTTTTTTTTTTTTTTGAATTCCTCGAGCCATAACATAAAGTTTGGTGGAGATATCGGGGATTTCAAAATTAAAAACTAATATTAAAACATACACAATAATTTTATTTAATTAAAAAAAAAAAAAAAAAAAAAAATTTTTTTTTACAATAATATAGAAATATAATATATACATAAATAAATATTAATAATTTAAAGTAGCACCTACGTCCTTACTATATTAGTTGGATAAATAATTTCATACAACAAAGTTGTTATATTTCTGTTTGTGCAAGAGAAACAGTGTGATATAAAACTTTGAAATATTTATTCCTGTCAAGTACTAATTAGTAAGAATAATAATTTAATTATATTATACATTTATTCATTAATATAAGAATACTTTTATACAATTTATAACTTATTGTAATCGGCGGCTGTTGGATGAAAAACTCCTTAGCTTAAGGCTTTGTTACAATTAAGTGTATATAGTAATTCGTATTTATATTATCGACTAAATTATATTATAATTGAAATTATAAATTCAAATTTATAAATATATACATATATATAGTATCTATATATTGATACCAAGACTGTTGATATATATAGATATAAAAATTAGACGTTTATATTAGAGAATAGGAGAAGGATTGCTTTACACATAGGGAGGTAGTAGAGCATTATTGAATAAGGTTTAGTGATACAAGTGATAACAGAATAGAAAAAGTGGTAAGGTCCCGTGTTCGTACAGGCACACACTACTCTGTTATATTCACTATTCTGACGGTTCAATAGTGGAGGTCGAACGGCCCTGTAAAGAATCTGCGGATCCGAAAATAATATAAAGCTAATAATATATATATAAGAAATATTTATAAATTTTCCATATTAATTTTTTTTAATTTAGCAATTAATTTATTCCGTGCTACATATAAGAAATTCTAGTGTACTGAATTCTAAAAAAAAAAAAAAAAAAAAAAAAAAAAAAAAAATTTTTTGTTTACTGTTCTTACTCTGTGGTTAAGTGAAATTGAGCCAAAGAAGAAAGACTACTATATTTTTTTTTTACTACCTGTTTAATTTGGTTGTCGAGGTGTATCTTGAACCAAATAATTATCATTATAAGTGGTCGAAGTGTCATTCGAACTTATAACCTTAATATAATTATATCTTCTATTGGTGATCGAAAGGTATTCGAACCGATAATATAAAATTTCCTTAGGTGGTCGAGTGTTATTCGAACCTAAAAATATATTTCTTGTAGGTGGTCGAAGTGTATTTCGAACCTCATATAAATAACTATAAAGATATAATTTAATAAACAATAATTATAAAATATTTTAATCTTGGATATCAAAATAAAACAAAACAAAAAAACAAAAACAAAAACAAAAACAAAAACAAAAAAAAAACAAAACAAAAAAAAAAAAAAAAAAAAAAAAAAAAAATTTTACTTATTTTTTTTTTTATCTCTGAAGTGTTTGTAAACTTACCTATTTTTTTTTTTCTAATCTCTGAAGTGTTTGTAAACTTATAAATTCTAATACTATATTATATATATCTATAACATACTCACACACACAAATAAAAAAAAAAAAAAAAAAAAAAAAAAAAAAAAAAATATTATTATTTTTATTTTGAATATTTTACCTATATTACTGTATAATTTCTACTCAAGAAATATGGCTTCAGTTACTAATGATACTACTAATGTTCCTTCATTTAAAGATCTTAAAAAGGAACTAAAATATGTTGATAAATTAAACAAGGACCATTTGGATATAAAATCTTGGGCTTCTGAAATTGAGTTATGGATCCAATTACAAAATATCACTGATCTAAAAACTATTTTTGTTGCTTGCCTATTAACGTCTACTGGTGAACCAAGACAAATTATCCAAGAATTAGAACTACCTGCTACTACAGCAGAAGAAGATGTAGAATTGAATGGTTCCACTGATACTGGTGAGATGTCAGGATCTAGCACCAGTAGCTCTACTAGTTCAAGTAGTTCTAGTAATGATAGTGTTAGAACTAACCGTTATCCTTCTTTTGTCGAGATCGTCAACGCTCTTGAAGTATTCTATGGGGCAAAGGAAGATCAGAATACCTTATTAAGGGAATTGCGTGCTCTTAAAATTGGTAGAAATGAAAAAGTAAGGGATTTTAATAAAAGATATCGGACATTATATTTAAAATTAGATAAAACTCACAAAAAACAAATCAGTATCTTGGACTATGCTGATGCACTTGAGAATAATATTGAGGCCTGGAAGAGTAACTTTAATTGATGATATACCACTTTCAAAGGCTTATGAAATTGCAGAAAAAGTGGATAGACTTGCTGTGAGGTTACATCGTGTACCAAGTCCCAATAGAAATGTTTCCAACAATAATAATAATAATTATAATAAGAGTCGTAGTTCACCACCAAGAAATACTTATGAAAACAGGGACAATAGAAAAGTTTCTGATGAAAGTGAAAGGGAGAACCTTACACGTGGACCAAGAAACTCTACCATCAAAACCTGTTTCTTCTGTAAGGAACCTGGACATTATCAACAACATTGTCCCAAACTACAAGCCATTATAGAAGAAAATAAGAAACAGATTTTTTCCAAAGGACCTTTAAACCAGTAGAAGGGAGAGGAAGCACTCCCATCAAAAAAATAGCTTCATTAAAATATACTTCCAATTCTTCTGATGCAGAAAGTAAAGACTACAGAGTGGATTATAATATCAAAAGTCATGATCAGGTAGGAGAATATTTTGTCGGTGCGGCAAAAAGAAAACTTGATGAAAGTGATGTTGAGTTAGATAATGGAAAAGGAAGGAAAATTCATAAAAGCCTACGTGATAATCCACGACCTATAAACACTCCTGCATTAAGAAAAAGAAAAGAAAGAGAATTGGAAACTAAAGAGGTGATACCTCATAAGAAACAGTTGCAAACATCAATAATTATGCAACCAAATATCAATAAAGAAAAGAAAATTGAAAAAGCAATACGTGATAAAGAAAGATTTTTGAAATCTAGTACTAATTCTAAAGAATTCGAAACTGCATCATCCAGTCAGTCTAATGTAAACTTAATTACTAATAAAGAGGAAATAACTTCAAAAGTTGATAATGTAGAAGCTCCAAGGGAAATTAACCAAACTAGAGAAAGAAAAAAAGACAAAAATAATAATAATAATACTAGTAATCCTAATAATAGTAACAACGGAACTATTAGAAAAACCCCAGTCGTAAATGATATTAATAATAATAATACTATTAATATTAATAATAATGAAACTATTATCGATAATAATCATGTAACGAATAATAAAAATATATTAAATAAATTAATTAATACAGATGGTATTAATAATAATAATAATAATGATAATAATAATAGTATGAAAATACCTCGGGTAAATCGAATTATTAAAATGCTTTCTAATTATAAGGAATATGATGTATGGGATGATTTAAGCAATACCAAGTGTAATATTACCTTTGGACAGCTTTGGAATGCTGCGCCTAAAATAAGAAGTCAAGTTTCCCAAGGTTTAAAACTAGTAAAAGCAACCACTAATGTTGTTGGCGCTATTAATAATGTAGTTGTTACTACAACATTAGTTAATAATGTTGATCATAACTATAAAAGTAAAAGTACAGAAATAACAGAAGAGGATATTGCAATGGTAGATGCCTCTGTTGATGGTGTATCTGGAAAATTACTTATTGATACGTGTAGTAATTTAAATATTATGTCACAAAAATATTATAATTCTCTACCATACCAATATACCGTTGTTGGTCATAGTTGTGGTAGAATAATGCTTGCCACTAGAGACGATGAATACTCTGAAGGAATAGTCGTTAGAATACCTGTGAAAATTAATGAGCTTTCATTGTTAATTGATTTCCGAATTGTAGAAAAAGAGGAACCATTTTATGACATGCTAATTAATTTAAAAACTATAGTTGATAATAGATTATTTATTAATCCCTTAAATAATTGCTTATGTAAATATAACATGGATGGTACTATCAGTTCTATTACACCAATAAATAATTCTGCAATTGACGAAAAATATATTTGTAGTGTTAACAAATTACTTGAGGATAATAGTAAGGAAAAATATGCTGGTGGGGAATTAAAGAAATTAGAAGGATTACCACCTATGGAATGTATACATAATACAATATTTATGAATACTCTAAATGAAAAATATAGAACTGATATAATACACCTATTAGAGGACAATATAGAAATTGTTGCTACGTCGTCTGAGGAATTAACACCATCATTGCTTTCACCACACAAAATAAATCTAAAAGCTGGTACCAAACCTATAAAACAAAGAGCTTATCGGCTAACAAAATTAAAGACAGATATTTTAAAGGAAGAATTAACTAAGTTAATTAATAAACAGTTAATTGAGCCTTCAAATTCTGAATGGTCTTCGCCTATTGTTCTAGTACCAAAGCCTAATGGGAAATGGCGTATGTGTGTAGATTATAGGAAGGTTAATGATTCTACTATAAAGGATTCTTATTCTATACCATACATTGATGAAATTTTTGATAGTCTCAATGGTGCAACTATCTTCACTACCATTGACTTATACTCTGGATATCACCAAATTTTAATGGAGGAAGAAAGTATTGGTATAACAACTTTCACCACTAAGTTTGGTAACTACCAATTTAAAGTTATGCCATTTGGTTTAACCAACGCTCCTGCAACCTTTCAAAGAGAAATGAATAGAATCCTATTTCCTTTAATAGGAAAGTGTGTTTATAATTTTATCGATGATATACTTATATACTCTAAAACAGTTGAAGAACACCTCCAACATATTCAACAAGTTTTATCCATACTCAAAGAAAATAGATTAAAACTTAATATTGAAAAGTGTCACTTCATGAAAACAGAAGTGAATGTTTTGGGGCATAGATTAACCACTAAAGGCTTAAAACCTCTTGATAGTAAAATCGAGGTTATCAGAGATTGGAAACCCCCTCAGGACATCCATGAATTACGTTCATTTTTAGGAGCTGTTGGATACTATAGAAATTTCATCGATAAATATTCACAAATTACTGCGTGTTTGTGTAAATTATTAAGGAAAGGTGTGAAGTATGTTTGGACTAGTGAACACCAAAAATCGTTTGAAGTACTGAAAGAAAAACTAATAAATGCACCCATATTAAGTTTCCCTCAGTTTGATAAAGAATTTATTATACGTACCGATGCTTCTTATGATGGAATAGGAGGTGTGTTATTACAAAAAGATAATGAAACTGGAAAAGAACACCCTATTCACTTTATTAGTAGAAGTTTGACCAGAGCAGAAAAGCATTATGGTATAACGGACCTAAAAGGTGCTGCCCTATATTATTGTATAACTAAATTAAAACCGTATATAGATGGAAATCCAATACCAACTATTGTATATACGGACCATAAACCGTTACTAGGGTTGTTCAAAAATAAGGAACCACATAATGCAAGGCAAACTAGATGGTGTTTGACAGCTAGTATGCTTGGTGTAGACATTAGATATGAAACCGGTAAAAAGAATGTGCTTGCTGATGCCCTATCCCGAATGAAAAATAATAAAGAAAATGTAGTTTTAGCTACGAAAATAATTAACCATGATATTACGAATGATGAAAATGAAGCCTTATTATCCAAAGTAATACATGATTTTATCAATGAAAAATTCACCACTATTGATGGTATTGACTACTTTATTGATGGTAACAATTATAGAAAATTAGTAACCGATCTTAATGAAAGAATAAAATTAATATTAGAGGCTCATAATATTGGACACGATGGTTATTATAAGACTTATCAACGTTTACGTAAGAGTTATTATTGGAACGACATGGTGAATGATGTTAAACGTGTTGTCAGTAAGTGTGAAAAATGTCAATTAAATCGACCACAACCTTATCCAGAGCCTACAGAAAATCTACCTACTAAAGTGGAAGGACCTTTTGTACATCTTGGTTTGGACATTATCGGTCCACTGGTTAAAACTAGAAGTAATAATCAATATATAATAGTAGCTGTTGATTATTTCACTAAGTGGGTAGAAGCAGAACCCACTGAAAATATCACTTCTAAAGACGTAATTAAGTTCCTTATTAATGTATTTTCTCGTCATGGAGTTCCCCAAGTAATTACCACCGATAATGGTGCCCAATTTACATCAGATATGACTAAAATATTTTTAGATCTATATGATGTATATATAAAATTTGTTACAACATATCATCCCGAATCTAATGGACTTACGGAAAATCGTAATAAAGAAATTGTTAAACTCCTTAGATTGCTTGGGACGAAAAATAAAGATTGGGATGAGGTATTACCCTCTGCTCTCTGGGCTTTAAGAACTGTTAAAAATAGTACCACTAACCATTCTAGTTTTGAATTAGTTTATGGTCGTGAAGACCAACAACCTTTTGATATAGCTGCAAGACCGACTAAAGGTATAAATAAATCTTCTGATGAAATTCTATTGGAAAAGTTTATATCTCATTATAGATGGACCATAGAAGTATCAGAAAATGTGAAAAATGCAAATAAATATTGGGCTGTTAGACGAGAAGAAAAACAAAGTATGAATCAGGCTAAGGAAATCAAGGAGGGAGATTTAGTCCTAGTTAGAAACTTTAGTAGAACTAAACTAGAACCTTATTTTAATGGACCTTTAAAAGTAATCAAGAAAAAGTTTAATACAGTTACGTTAGCTGATCCAAATTCAGGAATATTATTAAATCGGAATGTACACCTCAAAAATATAGTAAAATATAACTCAACTACAATATAGCTTGAGTCTTAGCGGGGGCATCGTGATAAAGAATGAAGTAATAAATTGATTCTTATTAAAAACCTTTTAATATAGTCAAGGTGATTTTTAAAATATTAATAAATTTATGTATTCTTTACATTAATAATTTTACTATATTATTTGATCTGAAAATTTAAGTTTATACATAAAATTTAATTTAAATTTATGTTCATTCCTTATAAAGGTAAATTAAATTTATGAGAGTTTAGCAATAACATAGTACTAATTACTTTTAGTATTATTTTTCTAAATAAGGAATAATTCCTGTATATAAACAACTTAAATAACTTTATCAATATTTCTGTCTTTCGAATTAATAAATAATTGAAATGAAAGAAATAAATAAAATAAAATTTTCTGTATTTAAAATTGTAAAAGATTTTTCATATATTAATAAATGTATTTTATTTTCTATTATTTCATTCAAATTAATATATAAGATTACATATTAAATTAGTATCAAAATTAAGTTAAAGTATTCAATTTTATTGTAATACTGCTTCTCTTTTTTTTTGTTTAATTCTTATCTATAATGCATCTTTTATATTATAGATTTATTTTGGATAATTTGAATATTAGGAAATAATAAAATTTCTATTTATTACAATAAGGAAATAATCAATAAGATTTAAAAATCTATTGTTTTTCCATCTCTTCAACTACTTCCAGAGGCTTTGCTACTTTTATATCTTCAAAAAGATATAAATTGACTACCTTGGAACCCCTTTTTAGGGGGGAGAGAAAAAAAAAGAAAAAAAAAATAGAAATAATAAAAATAAATAAATAAAAAAAAAAATAAATAAAAATAAATAAAAATAATAATAAAAATAAAATAAAAATAAAATAAATAAATAAAAATAATAATAAAAATAAAATAAAAATAAAATAAATAAATAAAAATAATAATAAAATTAAAATAAAAATATAATAAATAAATAAAAATTATTGTGAAAGAATAAAATTTTTTTTTGTGTTTTAATATTATATAATTTTTTTTTTTTTTTGAATTCCTCGAGCCATAACGAACCCATGAAGTATTGGTCATGGTCAATGTAACTAACCATTGAACCAAAGTTCTAATTTTACTAACTGAATGATAAGAATGTACTAAATAATGCATTCTTAATTAAATCTACGATTTATTTCTAATACATTATGTGTACATTATTATTTTTGTACTTTAATAAATTTTTAAATTCAAAGATTAAAAATTAGATCAAAAATTATATTAAACTTTATAATTTTTATATTAAATCTTATATTAATAGTAATATTTTTATATATTTAAAACTTATATTAACAATTTTAATAATAAATCTTATTTTTTTATTTTTATATTAATAATGAAAATTTGTATTAATAATATTTTTATATATTGATAATTAAAAATTTATATATTATATTTTAACTTTTATTATAAAATTTTATATCGAAATGTTTTATTTTATATTGAAAAATATTTTATTTTATTAAAAACCTTTATATTAGAATAGTATTTTTATTTTTATTTGAATATTTTAACAGATTGTAATAAAAATTTTAGCCAATTAAATAAATTCTTATTAGTAATATTTTAGATAGATTATAAAAAAAAAAAAAAAAAAAAAAAAAAAAAAAAAAAAAAAAAAGTTTTATTAATATTATAAATGTATTTTATTTATATTGTTATAATTAAATTTTATATAATTGATTATAAAAATCAATTTAAATTTAATAGTTTTTATATATAAAAAGAAAAATAATAATAAAATGTAATTTAGTGGCAAGAACAACTTTTATGCCTTGAAAAAAAAAGTATAAATAGTTGTAAATTTTGCTACTAATTTTTAAATATCATCAAATCAAATAAAATCAAATAAATTTATAAATAAAAATAATAAATAAATAAATAAAATTTGTGTTTCCTTACTTTATTTTTATTTAATTCTCTAAAACCTTAACATTTATATGGTGGAGATATCGGGGAATTAAATAGAAATAATAGTAAATAACATAGATTTTTTTTTAATTTTTTTTTATTTTATATTGATAAACAAGTAAGTCGTTAATCCTTTGATTAACCCATGGCGCTTGTTTGATATATATATATAAAAAAAATTTTTTTTAAATAAGTAAAATTAAGATTCTAAAAAAACAAATTTTGTAAAATTATAACAAGGAGCGGATAGAGCTCATACACAGTGTATTCTCAGATAGCAACAAATTAACTCTATTCATAGTAGGTTATTGAATAGTAGTTAATTTGGAGATTAATTGGAAAGTAGACGAAGGTATTTGGTTACCGACCCGGTAATAATAGTTCAACCTTCAACGTTTCAACACACGAAGGTGCGGGTACTTTCCAAGCACTGGCGAATAAGGAGCTTACGTCACCGAAGGCGTAAGATTGTTTTTTTTATATAATTTTTTTTACTTTTCTTTGTGCTAGTTATAAGGCACTTTATTATATAAAGTATCAGACTTTGGCTAACTTCGCCATTTAAATTTTTTTTATTTTTTTTTATTACTGGTACTTTATTTGTTATATAATTCCTGTAATAGAATCTTAATTTACTTTGAAAATATTGTGTTTTTAGTTAATTTTTATTAGTTAATAAAAATATTATTGAATACTTTTAAAATTTTTTTATTCCGTACATAGATTATCGGATTAAGTTTATCCTACATAGTAATTGGGCTAGTGGGCTCTGAACTGCTATATTTTATATTGAATATAGTAATCGTGGCACACGCGTGGCATGACACCATTAGGTAAGCTGCACGTCAGACAGTGTGTACTATCAGATTGTACGACAATAAAGATTATTTTTTTGTATTTAATAATTATAATTAATTAATAATTTTATTAGCTATAACAATACAATATTTATCGTTTAAAAAGAAAAATTTTTGAAAGGTGAAAATAATAAATAAAACTTTGCTTCTAAATTTATTACTACAAATATACTAAATTACAAAATTCAAGTGGTCGATAAAGATTTCGAGCTTGAAAAATATTCTATTAAGTTGTCGATAAAGATTTCGAACTTAAAATTATTCTATTAAGTTGTCGATAAAGATTTCGAACTTAAAATTATTCTTAAAAAAGTAGTCGAAAAGAACCTCGTGCTTTATAATTTCTACTAAGTTGTCGATAAGGATTTCGAGCTTATACTTACTAAAGAAAGCAAATAAAATTATTATTTTCAAAAATTACTAAGATATATTGTTTTAAAATTTGATTCGATATTAAATTACTTGTTAAATTATATTTTTAAAGTTGGACTTTCAAATTTATTCGTATTTAATAACCTCGTTAATTTACAATAAAAAAATTATTAACTAAAAACGAAATGTCTACTAAAAGTACTTTAAGTTTTAAAGAATTAAAGAAAGAATTACGAGACATAGTGAAGCTTAGCAAGGACAATTTAGATATAAAGTCCTGGGCTACTGAATTAAAACTTTGGATCAAGATACAAGGTATCACAGATCCGGAAACAATATTTAATGCTTGTTTACTTACCAGCTCTGGTGAAGTACAACGCGTTATTGAAGATTTGGGAGAAGATAGTGATGATGAAAGTGATGATTCATCAGATGAAGAAGAAGATGATGAAGAAGAAAATGTTGATGATGATAAATTTCCTTCTCTTGAAAAAATTATTTCAAGTCTTGAAAATTTTTACGGTATTAAAGAAGACCAAAATTTACTTCTTAAAGAACTTCGTGCAATGCGAATTAAAAGAAACGAAAAGATTAAAGACTTTAATGTAAGATATAGAACTTTGTACACTAAACTTGATAAAAAGAGAAGAAAGCGCATTGGTGTACTAGATTATATTGACTCTATTCAAAATAATTATGAAGCCTGGAAGAAATTATCCCTTAAAGATGATATAAGTATGGAGAAAGCTTTCAAAATTGCCGAGAAAGTAGATAGACTTTCTGTAAGGAACAATAATATTAATACCTATAATGTTAATAATTCCCAGCATAATCAAAATAATCAAAACAGTACTACTTCAAGACTTTATCCTAAAAGAAGAAACGAAACTTTCCAAACAAGTCAAACAAATAATAAACTGAAACCTCAAGATATTATAGAAGAATCAACCCAGAAAATGAGAAATTTATCTGTTAAAACTTGCTTCTTCTGTAAGGAAGAAGGTCATTACTCATACTATTGCCCTCAATTAAATAAGATTATGGAAAAAAATAAAAAAGAAATATATTCCAAAAAGTCTTTAAACTTCTAAATGGGAGCAGAAGCACTCCCAATGACAAAACAATAGCTTCATTAAATAATTTACAAAATAATACTTTTACCAAGAATACCCCAATTGATAATAATTCCTTTAATAAAGAATCTGAAGAATCTGATTTTAGTGACACAACTGAAAGTGAGGATAATATCATTATAAATGCTATAAAAAGAAAAATGAATGATAATAACAGCGAAAAGGAAGAAAATAATTCCAAGAAAGTACATAAAAGTTTAAAAGATAATCCACGTCCTTTCGCAACTCCTGCTTTAAGAAAGAAGAAAGAAAATGAGCTACATAATAAACCAAATAAAGTTTATAAAAATCAAATACTTCCTTCAATTTTAACTCAACCAAATATTAACAAAGAAAAACAAAAAGAAAAGGAATTAAGAAATATAACAAGAGTAAGAGAAAGTAAAGAAGAAAACAACAATTATTCATCAAAAGGAAAGAAAAAAGTTGAATCTGAAGATATACTTGTAATCGATAATGAAATAGAAGATATAGAAATGAATAAAGATAATCAACAAAATAAAACTAATACTTTGGAAAAATTAATTTCAACAAAAACTAAAGAAACTAATAATGAAAATACTCAGTTAGTAAAAAGGAATATCAAAATGATGAATAATAAAGAACCTTACAATATTATGGATGATTTAAATAATCTTAAATCCAGTATTACGATAGGTCAACTCTTGAATGCATGTCCGAAAATTCGTTCACAATTAACTCAAGGTTTAAAGTTAGAAAAATCTAAAATAATTGGAACTGTAGACAATGTAATAGCACGAACTTTATTAGTGAATAACTATGATCATAGCTACATAAGTAAAAGTAATGAAGTAGCCGAAGAAGACTTAGCAATGGTTGATGCAAGTGTTGACGGAGTACTAGGAAAACTTTTAATTGATTCTTGTAGTAACCTAAGCATCGTTACTAAGCAGTATTTTGATAAATTACCTGGTGAATATGAAACAGTTGGAAAAAGTCGTGGAAGAATCCAACTAGCAACACAAGATGAAGAATACTCGGAAGGAATTATTGTTCAATTACCAGTAAAAATTAATAATTATGAATTTAATGCGGACTTTAGAATTATTGAGAAAGAAGACTCATTTTATGATATGTTAATAAACTTTAAAACTCAAATCGATCATTGTTTATTTATTCATCCGACCTTAAACAGTTTATGTAAACTTTTGTCAGAAAGTGAATACGAAGAAATAGCTAAAATAAATAATCAATATTATGATGAAGAAAGTATAATTTGCACTATTAGAAAAGTTAAAGAAACGAATAATGAAAAGGAAATTATAAAGGAATTAACTCCAATGGAATTTATTGAGAGTGATGAATTTTTAAGTACCTTAAATAAAGATTATAAAGAACAAATTATTAAAATTCTCAAAGAAATGATTGACATAGTTGCCACTTCAACAGAAGAACTAACTCCTTCTAAACTTTCACCACATAAGATCCGTTTGAAAGCAAATGCAAAGCCAGTAAAATTAAGAAGTTATAGGTTAACTAAATTAAAATCAGATATCTTAAAAGAAGAACTTACAAAGCTTATTAAGAAAGGATTGATAGAACCATCCTGTTCAGAATGGTCATCTCCAGTAGTACTCATTCTAAAACACAATGGAAAGTGGCGCTTGTGTATTGACTACCGAAAAGTCAATGATATGACAGAAAAAGATTCTTATTCAGTTCCATATATAGATGAAATTTTTGATAGTCTCGGAGGATCTAAAATATTTACAACTCTTGATTTATTTTCTGGTTTTCACCAAATCTTAATGGATGAAGAAAGCGTTGAAGTAACCACTTTCACTACTAAGTTTGGAAATTATCAATTTAAGGTTATGCCTTTTGGACTTACTGGAGCTCCCTCAACCTTCCAAAGAGAAATGAATAAAATTTTATTCCCTTTTATTGGTGAATTTGTTTATGTATTTATTGATGATGTTTTGATCTATTCAAAAAGTATCGAAGAACATTTAATTCATATTAAACAAGTATTAGAAGTATTTAAAGAAAACAAGTTAAAAATTAATATTGAAAAGTGCCATTTTCTTCAAACTGAAGTTGATGTATTAGGTCACAAACTTACTACTAAAGGATTAAGTCCCATGGAAAGTAAAATAACAGCTATTAAGAAGTGGGAAGCCCCTTCATCAATTCATGAATTAAGATCATTTCTAGGAGCAATAGGGTATTATCGTGACTTTATCCCTAAATATGCTCAAATTACCTCACCTTTATGTAAATTATTGAAAAAGAATACTAAATATGAATGGAATAAAGAACAACAAGAAAGCTTTGAACTCCTAAAAGAAAAATTAATCAATGCACCTATTCTAAAATTTCCGTCATTTGACAAACCTTTTATCATTAGAACTGATGCTTCGTATAATGGAATTGGTGGAGTTCTTTTACAAAAAGAAGAAGAAACCGGTAAGGAGCATCCAATACACTTTATAAGTAGAAGTTTGAAGAAAACTGAAAAGAATTATGGTATCACAGATTTGGAAGGAACAGCTTTATTTTACTGTATGACTAAATTTAAATCTTATATTGAAGGAAATCCATTACCTACAACTATTTACACAGATCATAAACCATTAGTTGGTTTATTTAAGAATAAAGAACCTTTGAATGCAAGGCAAACAAGATGGTGTCTAACCGCTAGTATGCTTGGAATTAATATAAAATATGAATCAGGCAAAAAGAATGTGTTAGCTGATGCTCTTTCAAGAATGAAAAGTAAGGAAGAGAGAAAGATATTATTAACAAAAATTACTAATGGAAATAATGAAGAATTATTATCTAAGGTTATAAAGGAATTTATTAATGAAAAGTTTACTGTTATTGATGGTGAAGATTACTTTATCGACAATGGAAATTATAGAAAATTAATAACGGACGAAAATGAAAGGTTTAAATTAATTTTAGAAGCTCATAATATTGGCCACGAAGGATATTACAAAACATATCAAAGACTTAAGAAAAACTTTTATTGGAATCATATGATTAAAGATATCAAAAGAATTGTTAGTAATTGTGAAAAATGCCAATTAAATCGTCCTCAACCATATCCAGAACCAACCGAAAACCATCCAACTAAAGTGGAGGGTCCCTTTGTGCATTTAGGATTAGATATTATAGGACCGTTACCAAAAACAAGAAATAATAATCAATATATTATAGTAACTGTTGATTACTTTACCAAATGGGTTGAAGCCGAACCCACTGAAAACATAACTTCCTCTGATATAATTAAATTTTTAATAAACGTTTTTGCAAGACATGGTGTGCCTCAAGTTATTACTACAGATAATGGAGTCCAATTCACTTCTGATATGACTAAAATCTTTCTTGATCTTTATGATGTTTATGTAAAATTCATAGCTACCTATCACCCTGAATCCAATGGTCTCACTGAAAACCGAAATAAAGAAATTGGAAAATTACTTCGTTTATTAGGAAGGAAAAATCAAGATTGGGATGAAGTTTTACCTTCTGCTTTATGGGCACTTCGAACTACCAAAAACACAGCTACCGGACATTCTAGTTTTGAATTAGTATATGGAAGAGAAGACCAACAGCCTTATGATATAGCCATAAGAACAATTGAAAATGCAGGTAAATCGTATGATGAAATTTTAATGGAAAAATTTGTTCGTCATTATCAATGGACTAGAGAAGCATGCGAAAATGTGAAGAATGCTAACAAGTATTGGGCAACAAGACGAGAAGAACAAATAAGTATGAAAAAAGGAAAAGAATTAAAAGCTGGTGATCTTGTTCTTGTTAGAAACTTTAGCCGCACTAAGCTAGAACCATATTACAATGGACCATTTAAAATTTTAAAAATTCAATTCAACACGGCAACCTTAATCGATCAGAAAACTGGGAAACAACTCGATAGGAATGTTCATTTTAAAAATTTAGTAAAGTTTAACTCCGCTTACAGAGAAGCTTGAGTCTTCGTCGGGGCATCTTGATAAGAATGTACTAAATAATGCATTCTTAATTAAATCTACGATTTATTTCTAATACATTATGTGTACATTATTATTTTTGTACTTTAATAAATTTTTAAATTCAAAGATTAAAAATTAGATCAAAAATTATATTAAACTTTATAATTTTTATATTAAATCTTATATTAATAGTAATATTTTTATATATTTAAAACTTATATTAACAATTTTAATAATAAATCTTATTTTTTTATTTTTATATTAATAATGAAAATTTGTATTAATAATATTTTTATATATTGATAATTAAAAATTTATATATTATATTTTAACTTTTATTATAAAATTTTATATCGAAATGTTTTATTTTATATTGAAAAATATTTTATTTTATTAAAAACCTTTATATTAGAATAGTATTTTTATTTTTATTTGAATATTTTAACAGATTGTAATAAAAATTTTAGCCAATTAAATAAATTCTTATTAGTAATATTTTAGATAGATTATAAAAAAAAAAAAAAAAAAAAAAAAAAAAAAAAAAAAAAAAAAAGTTTTATTAATATTATAAATGTATTTTATTTATATTGTTATAATTAAATTTTATATAATTGATTATAAAAATCAATTTAAATTTAATAGTTTTTATATATAAAAAGAAAAATAATAATAAAATGTAATTTAGTGGCAAGAACAACTTTTATGCCTTGAAAAAAAAAGTATAAATAGTTGTAAATTTTGCTACTAATTTTTAAATATCATCAAATCAAATAAAATCAAATAAATTTATAAATAAAAATAATAAATAAATAAATAAAATTTGTGTTTCCTTACTTTATTTTTATTTAATTCTCTAAAACCTTAACATGAAGATGTAAGAAATCATAATTATTCAATAATGAATAATTAATATTTCTTATAATTAATGAAAAATAATTAATAATTTATAATTATTTATAAAATAATAATTATTTTTAAAAAAATATTTATTTAAATAATAATTAATATATTCATTGATTTTAACTTATAAATTTATTTAATAGTTATATTTTCATACATTGATCTAAATTTATTTACATATTATAATTTATACATTTATATAAATAATATAAAATTTATTTACTTATTATTATTATTCATTTAAATAGAATTTTTACAAAAAATTATGTAAATTTGTATTTAATATTTTACCATAAAAATATTATTTATTTTAATTAAAATGAATTATGTATTTTATAATGTATTATAAACTATAAATGTATCTAATCTATCATATTATTTAATCTTTATTTTTTAAATAAAAAAAAAAAAATCTTTTTTTTAATTCCTATCCTATCAATATTTAATATTTTAATAATTAAATTAGAAAATCGGTAATTAATGTTTTTCCTAACAAATAGGTTTTCTTTAATTATACGATGATCAATATGATTAGAATATTGATCGAAAAACTATTTAGGTTTTTCTTCTAATCTTTTCCTAAATAGATTTTTTGTTAAGATTAGAAAACAAATTTATTTAACCGATTAATTTTTTAAAAAATATAAATAGGACTCTTGAATTCTCTTTGAGAAATCAAGAGTTATTATTTTAAGAAAATATAATAAATAATAACAAATAAAATAAATTTTTTTTATTTATATATCAAAAAAAAACTGTTATTAATCATAAAAGGTTTTTTTTTTAAAGAATATTTTCAACTACTATTCTGCCGTTGCTTGGTTATTGTTTGTTATATTTACTTATAATAAACTCTGTAAAATTAAGTATAATTTTTATTTTTTTTTTTAATTTTATTTTCTCAATTTTAATATTATGTAAAAATAATATTAAAATTGTAGATAATAGTTATATTAATTAATTTTAGTTTTAGTATAGCTATTACAATAATAACTCTTCTAATTTAATAATTAAATAGTATTAGTATAATATATTATAATAAGATCAAAAAAAAAAAAAAAAAAAAAAATTTAATTAAAATCAGTATAATTGATTGGAAGATCTAATATAATAGTAAATGGAAGAAATAATAATAAATTGATTAATTTTATAGTATTAATTATTGGAAGGGATATATATTAAATAAATAAATTTATTCTAGTGAAAAAAAAAAAAATTTTTTTATTAAATATAATTTTAGTTAGTAAAAAAAAAAAAAAAAAAAAAAAAAAAAAAAAAAAAAAAAAAAAAAAAAAAAAAAAAAAAAAAAAATTTATTAAATAAATATAATTTTAGTTAGTGAAGAAAATTATATTAAATAAATAAATATATATTTAGTTAGTGAAGAAAATTATATTAAATAAATAAATATATTTTTAGTTAGATCATCCAAATTCATTTCAAAGCGATGAAAACAAAAATACATACGTAATAAATAAATTAAATGGTCTACCTAGAAGATGGGGTCTCTCTCTATTAGTTGATGGTACACTGAAAACTCTGAGCTACCAAAAATTTAAGAAGTTACTACTCAAGAATTTTGACTCGGGTGATGAGAAGAAGCAGAAGTACATGCTGATGAAGCAGTTATGGGATTTGAAGCAAGAACAACTTGGAAAGGTTGCTGAATTCACGATAGAGTTCCGAAGATTAGCAGCAAGGCTTAAATGGCCAGATGAAGTTTTCATCGACATAATTGGAAAAGGTCTACTGGATGAAGTACGTGAAGAATATGATAAAATAAAGAAGCCAAAAACACTATTTGAAGCTACAAATGTTATTATTGACATAGACAAAAAATGCTACTTGGAGACCAAAATTCGCAATTCCTGTCATTTTAGAAACCACAAAACAAAGTCATTTAATAGAAAGAAATATGAATTCAATAAAAGCAGTACTAAGTCGAGAAATTTACATCATAGGAAGAACAAGTTCAAAAAAGAAATACTCTCTGCTAATTATACACCAAATAGTTCCAATTCTATGACAACTACCTTTGTTATATCTACCAACTCAAAGTCTTTCAAAATTAATTTACTAATTGATTCAGGCTCTGCCAAAAGCTTTATTTGCAAGGACTTTATTTCAGCTAATAAAATTCCAATCTCAGGCCTTTCTTCTCCTATTAGTATCCAATTGCCCAATAGTAAAAGTATGGTAATTAAACAATCTACGAAGCCTTTAAAACTGAAAATAATGGACCATATTGAAACCTATGAATTCTACGTTGGTAATCTACAACTTCAAGGTATAGGTGGTATTTTAGGAAGGGATTGGCTCTCGATTCATAATCCCTATATCAACTTTAAATCCAATAAAATCTATTTCTTGGAAAGTAACTGTGGACAACATTGTCATTCCTGTAAAGGAAATAAATTTATATTCCGTTCTAATAATATAACAGCACCTATGCTAGAAGAATCCTCACAATGTGGCCATGACTCAATTATACCTTCATTTATTTCTGAAGATGAACTATATGATGAGGATATATGTTGTGTAATTGTTGAAAGTCAAGAACAAGTCAAAACTGATAAAAGTAATAACAAAAATGAACTTAAAAATAAAAATAAAATTCTCAATAATAAGAAACTTAGAAATAAAAATAAAATTCTCAATAATAAGAAACTTAGAAATAAAAATAAAATTCTCAATAATAAGAAACTTAGAAATAAAAATAAAATTCTCAATAATATGGAACTTAGAAATAAAGATAAAATTCTCAATAATAAGAAACTTAGTACTAAAGAAATCATTCAAAAATACTATTCAGATCTAGTGAAAGTCTTTAAAAAAGAAGAAGCTGATAAATTACCTCCCCACCGGAGCTATGACATAACAATCGACTTGATCCCTGGAGGACAATTATTCTTTGGACCAATATATCCTTTAACTACGGTAGAAATGAAAGCCTTGAAAGAATATATCGAAGAAAATTTAGCTAAAGGCTTCATTCGAAAATCAAAATCCCCAGCTGGTGCTCCAATATTGTTTGTTAGAAAACACGATGGTTCTCTCAGGTTATGCGTGGATTATCGCCGTCTGAATGCTATTACAATCCGTAATAGTTACCCACTGCCAAGGATTAACGATTTAATGGAAGTATTTAAAGGATCAAAGATTTTTACCAGACTTGACTTAAGGTCTGCGTATAATCTTGTCAGAATAAAGGAAGGACATGAGTATCTTACAGCCTTCCGTACTCCAATAGGTCATTTCGAGTATCTTGTAATGCCTTTCGGCTTACGTAATGCTCCTTCAGTTTTTCAAAGATTCATACAAGATACATTGTCAGAAATCACTGGATCCTTTGTTCAGGCATATTTGGATGATATAATTATCTTTTCTCCTGACTTTGATACTCACATTAAGCATGTTCGTCATGTTCTTACTCTACTAATAAAAAATGGCTTATTCGTGAAATTAGAAAAATGTGAATTTCACGTATTTGAAACTTCATTCTTAGGTTTTACGGTTTCTATACATGGACTCACTATGGATAAGGATAAATTAAAATCAATTTTGGAATGGCCCATACCCAAAAACATCAAAGAACTCCAAAGTTTTCTTGGTTTAGGGAATTACTACAAAAAATTTATAAAAAACTTTGCTGAAATCATTGAACCTTTGCGGAAACTTTTAAAAAAGAATGCTGATTACTTATGGAACGAGGAAGCAAATAATGCATTTAATAAACTTAAAAATGCTTTCCTCAACAATGAAGTACTTATCTTTCCCGATCCAGAGAAAGAATTTGTAGTAGAAACAGATGCCAGTGATTTTGCTGTTGGCTGCATTCTTTCCCAAGTTAGCCCTAAGGATAATTTATTACATCCTGTAGCATTTTACTCTCGCTCTATGAATAAGGCTGAAGTTAATTATACAATTTACGACAAAGAACTTCTAGCCATTATTACAGCATTTGACGTATGGAGGCATCATCTTGAAGGTGCCAAATATCCAGTTCAAATTCTTACAGACCATAGGAACCTACTTTATATGAAGAAACCTCAACATCTTAATCAGAGGCAAATTCGTTGGAGCCTCTTCTTATCTAAATTTGACTTTAGAATTGCTTATAGACCGGGAGTTAGTTCTGGTAAACCGGATTCCTTGTCAAGAAGACCGGACTATAAGAAGAATAACTCCTTAGAGGGCTCATCTATCATCAATGATGATGTATTCTGCTGTACAATCGACAGAAATATCAATAGCTTAAAAGAGTCCCAGTTGTCTGATAAATTTTGTCAAGATACGATAAGAAAGATCCAAGAAAAATCTGGTAAAGTTAAAAGCTCCATATTCAGCCTCATTAAAGGTATCCTACATTTCCAAAATAGAATAATTGTGCCAGCATCACTCAAGGCTAGACTCCTAAAATCCTTTCATGATACTCCAACTAGTGGCCATCAGGGGGTAGATAGGACCCTCGAAAAACTTAGAAGGTACTACTGGTGGCCTAATATGAAAAAGGATGTTATTAATTACGTTCATTCATGCGAAGTATGTGGAAGAAACAAGATAAGAAGACATAAACCGTATGGCAAGTTACAGCCACTCCCTATTCCTACAAAACCCTGGGAAGTTATAGGTGTCGATTATATTGTTTACCTCCCTACTTCAAGAGATTGTACTTGTATCATGGTAGTATCGGACCACTTAACTAAAATGGTCCATTTAGTCCCTTGCTCTGATGTTCCTTCTGCTGATCAAACTGCAAAGCTCCTTCTTCTCAATGTGTTCAAATTTCATGGATTTCCTAAAACCATTATTTCGGATCATGGCTCACAGTTTTCTTCGGAATTTTGGACCTCCTTGTGTTATGCCCTTCAGATAAAGCCCAGATTAGCTACTGCTCACCACCAACAATCTAATGGTCAAGTAGAGCGAGCGAATGCTGTTATTGAACAATATCTTCGTTGTTATTGTTCTACTGCTCAAAGTGACTGGTGTTATTATCTACCTTTATGTGAGTTTGCTTATAATAATTCTCTACATAGTTCCATTGGTATGTCGCCTTTTTATGCAAACTACGGCTTCCATCCCAATTGTTTTATAGATTCACCTCCTATTCTTTTAAAGGATAATGCTTCATGCTTAACTAGGGATTGGTCTTCACATTTCGAATCTCTCAAGAAACACCTTATAAAGGCAAAAGAAGACTACAAAAAATATGCGGATGTTGGAAAAGCTGAAGGCCCAAATTTCAATGTTAATGACTTAGTATGGTTAAGAAGATACTACTTTACCAACGAACCCGCGAAAAAATTAGCTTCTCAATATCTCGGTCCATTTAAAATCATTGAGAAAGGGCAAAGAATGAACTACCGTTTGGAGTTACCGGAAAACCTCCATCTCCATCCGGTATTTCATATCTCTCAGCTTGAGCCATATACAAAAAGAAATCCAGAATTATCAGAACCATTAGAAACAGAAGAAGAAAGAAGAGCAATGTAAGAAATCATAATTATTCAATAATGAATAATTAATATTTCTTATAATTAATGAAAAATAATTAATAATTTATAATTATTTATAAAATAATAATTATTTTTAAAAAAATATTTATTTAAATAATAATTAATATATTCATTGATTTTAACTTATAAATTTATTTAATAGTTATATTTTCATACATTGATCTAAATTTATTTACATATTATAATTTATACATTTATATAAATAATATAAAATTTATTTACTTATTATTATTATTCATTTAAATAGAATTTTTACAAAAAATTATGTAAATTTGTATTTAATATTTTACCATAAAAATATTATTTATTTTAATTAAAATGAATTATGTATTTTATAATGTATTATAAACTATAAATGTATCTAATCTATCATATTATTTAATCTTTATTTTTTAAATGAAAAAAAAAAAAAAAAAAAAAAAAAAAATCTTTTTTTTCATTAATTCCTATCCTATCAATATTTAATATTTTATAATTAATTAGAAAATCGGTAATTAATGTTTTTCCTAACAAATAGGTTTTCTTTAATTATACGATGATCAATATGATTAGAATATTGATCGAAAAACTATTTAGGTTTTTCTTCTAATCTTTTCCTAAATAGATTTTTTGTTAAGATTAGAAAACAAATTTATTTAACCGATTAATTTTTTAAAAAATATAAATAGGACTCTTGAATTCTCTTTGAGAAATCAAGAGTTATTATTTTAAGAAAATATAATAAATAATAACAAATAAAATAAATTTTTTTTATTTATATATCAAAAAAAAACTGTTATTAATCATAAAAGGTTTTTTTTTTAAAGAATATTTTCAACTACTATTCTGCCGTTGCTTGGTTATTGTTTGTTATATTTACTTATAATAAACTCTGTAAAATTAAGTATAATTTTTATTTTTTTTTTAATTTTATTTTCTCAATTTTAATATTATGTAAAAATAATATTAAAATTGTAGATAATAGTTATATTAATTAATTTTAGTTTTAGTATAGCTATTACAGAAGATTTCGTTACAATAGTAAAAAGATTCTTTAGGGTTATATTCAACCCAACCGGAAAACCCATCAATAGTTCTAGTATCTTTTTTTTCAATTAAATTTTCATTTTTCAAATCAATAATGGTAACATTTTCTCTTATATATTTTTGTGTTAATTTGTCTTTGAATTGTTCTTCGAAAGGTATATTTGTTAACCAACATATTGGACGATCATTGTTCAATTCTTCCTTTGGGCGATATTTATCGGTTACTCCAATTACTTCTTGTGATCCAAACCAACCTTTATACCAAGTAAATTCACTAAATTTTTCAATGATAATATCATTATCATCAAAAATGTTTATCCAATCTTCACTACCGAAGCAATCCATGTTCCATACATTTGGGATATATGTAAATTTTCCTAAAGTAGTCATCAAAGCTGTTTTTCCAGATCTTGTTTTTCCAATGATTAAAATACCTTTAAATCTAGAAATTATCTCTCCTTTTAATTTCCTTTCAATATACTTTTCAAAATCTTCGATCCAATGTTTTAATTCAATAGGAATTGAGGCCGTACTTGGAGAAAACCACTGCTCCTTTCATTGCTTCAGAAACTGCACTAATTCTTGGGATAGGAGAAGCATTCTGATTCGTCCACCGGTTCAGTTTTCTTTAATCCATGCATAGTCGTAACTCCCCTAACTTCTTCTGATCTTCTAATGAACCCTTAGCCATATTTTCATCTATGTATATTTTTGATGCTTTTTCTTCTCTAGGACTCTTTTGATAAATAACTCCTTTATAAAGTAGTGCATCAGACACTAGTTCTATCTTGCAATCGTATAGCCTGTGTTAAGTCTCCATAATACTTATCAATTATTTCACCTATCGACAATAGCTTCTCTAGTCCCACTTTCTTGATCATCTCTGCTGCAGAATTGTAAGAAACTATAATTATTTGTTAAATAATTATAATTTCTTTATTTGATTATTTATCTATTATATAATTTATACATTCATTCATTAAATTAGTAATTATTTATCAAGTTAATATGTATTTGTACATTTAATTATAGTTTTAATTTAATTAAAAAATTTTTTCTTTAAATTTATTTAATATACATTTATTTTATTTAATTTGTTTAATTAATTATAAATTTTATTAATTTCTATAGTAATGAATTAATTATTTAATTATTATTTTTAATTAAAATTTGAATTAACTTATTCGAACTTTAAAGTCTTTTATTTTCTTATTAAAATATAAATTAATTTTATCGGACTTTAAGGTTTTTTCTAATTTATTATAATAATAAATTGGTTTTTCCTTAAAGAACTTATATAGTTTTTTCTTCTAATCTTTTTCTAGATACGATAATTGTTAAGATTAGAAAACCTTTTAAACTATTATTTTATATAAAATTTCATTATTAAATTTTTCGTATAAATAGCTATTGATTTCTCTAAATTTTTGAGAAATCAAGAGTTATTATTTTATAACAAATATTAAATAAATATATAATAATAATAAATAAAATCTATAACATTTTCAATAAGTGTTCTTTTTATTTTGTGTTGTTTATTATATTTGTTTATAATAAACTCTTCTTTGTCAAGATAAGTTAAAATTTCTTTATTTTTTTTAATTGTTTTCTTATTTTCTCAGCTTGATGTTAGTATCAGGTTGTAGTTAATAATTTTGTTATAATAAATATTATAATGAAATTATTACAAGAATCCTCTTGGGTTATCATAGTTATGTGATCCTTTTTCTGTGTTAAAATACTTAATACTATTTTATTAAAAAATAAAAGAGTTTTTTTTTTTTTTTTTTGGTAATGTTATTATTATAATACATAAGTACATAATATTTATAATACATAAAACTTTATTTATTGTACAATGTAATTTAAGCTTAATCTTACACTTTGACACTCCCCCTCAAATCTAGCTTTGAAGGTAGATTTGTACAATTAAAATATTTTAAATTATTAATTAAATTTAAACAATATTTGATTCCTAAATTTTATCATTAATGAATTGTTCAAGTATTTAGTAAGACCATCAGCAATATTCAACTTTGAATTTATATATCTCAGTTTAATTTTATTTTCTTTTATTAATTCTCTTACGTAGTGATAGCGAATATCGATGTGTTTGGTTTTCTGGTTTGTTAATTCATTTGTTGCAATGAATATTGCAGCTTTATTGTCTACATTAATTTCAATCGTTTTAGTGTTGATATTCAGTTCCCTTAAATGGTTTAAATACCATATACATTGTTTTGAGCATTCGCTCAAACTGTAATATTCTGCTTCTGCTGGAGACGTTGAGACACAGTGTTGTAACTTTGAGCACCAACTGATAGGAGTGTCACCAATAGTTATGATATACCCAGTCGTAGATTTTCTAGTGTCTTTGTCCCTGGCATGTCTGCATCTGAATATGCTTTAATATTTGAGTTTGAATTAAATTTTAATCCATAGTTTATTGTACATTTTAAGTAGCCCATAATTTTTAAAATATTTTTCCAGTCTTCTAAATTAGGATCTTTGGTTTTTCTTGCTGCTTTGCTTACGGCATAAATGATATCCGGTCTTGTACTTATACTTAAGTACAGTAAGTTGCCCACAGCGCTTCTATATTTAGTTTTGTCTATACTTATGTTTCTTAGTTTTTCATCATTAATGGGTTTAATATTATTTGTGGGATATATATTTTCATCTTTGAATTTTATTAGAAGATCATTTATATACCTCTTTTGGTGGAGAATATATCCGTTATTATATCTTTCAAATTTGATACCTATGATAAATTTTGCATCTCTTAATTCCTTAATCTCGAAATATTCTTTTATTAAAGATGTTGTTTGGTTAATTTCTGATTCATTTCCTGTAAGAAGTATATCATCGACATATACTGCAAGAATACATGTTATGTTTCCGTGTTTATTTTCCTTCTTGTAAAGACATGGGTCACATTTCAATCTTTTAAAATTAATCTTCAATAGTATATTGTTAAGTTGGTCATTCTACGCTTTCCAGGATTGTTTTAATCCATAGAGTGCCTTGTTGAGTTTCCAAAAAGTGTTTTTATTAGATTCATAACCTTCGGGAGATTTCATATATATATCCTCTGTTAACTTGGCATTTAGATATGCAGAATTAACATCAATTTGTTTGATTTTAAAATTCTTTTGTGTTGCAAGGGCTGTGATAATACGTAAGGAATCTTGCTTAAGGGTGGGTGAAAATGTCTCAAAGTAATCAATACCTTCTTGTTGAGTAAATCCTCGAGCGACGAGTCTTGCTTTTCTTATAATTATGTTTCCTTCGGCATCTCTTTTAAGTTTGAAAACCCACCTGGATGAAATAATGTTGGCATGTTTAGGAACGTATTTAATTGGTGTAAAAACTTTTAATTTGACCATATTTTGGAGTTCATCATTGACTGCTTTGAACCATTCTTCTTTATCCTATAGATTGTAAATATCTTGGTAGTTGATTGGTTCTCTTATTGAAGGATTATTTTGATTCTTTTCTGATATTTTCATTTTCTTTACTCGTGTATTGCTAAAATTTTTATATATGTGAATTGGAGAATCATTATATGGTCTTTTTGTTGAACTATAATTTATTGATGTTTCTTTGTTGTTACTTGTGATATTTGTTTTATTTGTTGTTGGATTTAAGTTATTTAATATTGGAGGTATGTGATACTTTGTATGCTGACTATTATTATGATCTGATATTGTATGGTTATGTTCATTAGTAAAAGTAATTGTCGTAGGGTAATTTTCGTAGTTTGTATTACTATCTGGTATTTCTGAAATAACATTGTTAAAGTAGAAATTGGCTGGACTGTTTTCAAAAAATTCCACTGTTCTACATTTAATTACCTTGTTGTTTTTTAAATCAAAAATCTTGTAGGAATATGGATCTAAACAGTATCCAATAAAAATGCCAGGGGATCCTTTGTTGTCGAATTTGTGTCTTAATTGTTTTGGTAAGAAGAAAATCACTTTGGATCCAAAAACTTTTATGTTATTGTAATTTACCTTTGTCTTGAATAATACTTCGTAAGGGACCTTATAATTTGTTGACTGATGAGGGATCCTGTTATAAAGGTAGCTAGCAGTAGCAGTAGACATAGCGTCTTCCCAAAACCTTCTGCTCAGTTTGGCATCTTCCAGAAGTGAGGTGGCGGTACTAATCAGAACACCATTCAGTCTTTCGGCCCTACCATTTTGTTGCGGGTTGTAGGGTACAGTTGTTTGATGAATTATTCCATTGTCTTTACAAAAACTTTGAAAGCTGTTTGAGAGAAATTCGGTACCATTGTCAGATCTTATGACTTTAATTGTTTTATTGAATTGGTTTTTAATGATTTTAGTCCAGTAACGGAATGATTCGAAAGTGTCTGATTTATTTTTTAAGAAAAATGTCCAATTATATCTACTATTATCATCCAGGACAGTTAACACATATTTATTTCCATATAGAGATTCTGTAATTGGACCTATGAGATCGAGATGAATGAGGTCAAAGGTATCTTTAGCTTTGTTAGTAGAGGGGTAATATGGTTTATTTCTTAATTTAGATTTTGTACATATTCTACATTTTTCGTAATAGTTTAATTTTGGTAATGTACTTAAGATTCTGTCTATGTTGAAATGACCGAATCTACGATGCCACAAGTATATATCTTCATCAAGATGTTGGATGTTATTTATCATAAATTTTTGGTTTTGTTGTTTTGTTGTTGTTGGATTATTGGATAACCTTATTTTCATTACTGTATATTGTGGAAATTCTTTTTCCCTTTGGTGAATAAATTAAAGTTTGTGGTTTTCCATTGTTAATGTTGAATACAAATTTATACTTTTGCTCGATGAGTTTTGAAATTGTAATTATGTTTCTTTTGAAATTTTGAATGTAAAGTACGTCTTTCAAGATAACTTTATTATTATTAATATACTTCAATGTTACCAATGTAATTTGATAATTCTTTATTTCCATTTGCAAAGGTTATTTCTTCATGGTGTTGTTTGATGTCCTTAAGGAGATCCTTTTGGTAAGTAATGTGAATCGAGGCTCCAGAGTCAATTATCCAATTTGAGCGAATAAAAAAATATTTATTTATAGCGAGAAAATTGAAAATTATAAGTTATAAAAATAAATTTTCCTATATAGTTATTAGGATAATTGAAAATTATAACAATAAATTTTCCTATATTGTTATTAATGAATTGTAATAATATAATAATTTCCTATTTTTTTTAAAAAATTGTAAATTTTAAGTAATAATATTTTTGAACATGGATTTATTTTTTATTTTTAGGTTGTTTAAATTATTTTTATATTTAGTTTTAGTAAGTTGCAAAAAAAAAATGTTTATAATTTAATTTTAATTTTAACTTAATTTTAATTTAATTTATTTTGATTTTGATGTAAATTTAAATTTATTTTAGTGTAAATGTAACGAAATCTTCAATTAGTAAAATTAGAACTTTGGTTCAATGGTTAGTTACATTGACCATGACCAATACTTCATGGGTTCGACTCACACCTCAACCCATTTTGCATAAATAATTATTTTATTAATTATTTTATTAATTATTAATAATATCTTCTTGAATATTCTTTCTGTATAAAATTATAGAAAGTTAAAGATTCTTTCGGTTCGTAATTCAACCGAAATGAATTTAGAAATTCTTATTATATAAATTATTTTATTCTTTTTTGATAAGATTCATTTTCATCAATTAAAATCTATATTCTAGAAACTTTACATTATTAATTATTACAAACATATTTCTAAATATTTCTTTAAAATTATTTTTACATGTTAAAACTGTTTTTCCGTTAAAAGTATAAATAGTGCGAACTTCACGAATGAAAATATTTTTCTTCGTGCTTTTATTAATAATAATTAACGTATAAGTAATTCGAAATATTACCTTGTTGATTAATATTAATAATTATTTTAAATTTTATAATTAATAAAAAATATTTCTAATAAAACGAATTATTTATACAGATAGTGTAAACCTATTGAGTTTTCTCCTTTCTGTGTTTCTATATCTCATCCCGCCTTTACAATAGAAGCACCTCCGTTACAGTAAAGTAATTTTATATTATTTATAGTTTTAAAATTTTTATGGTTATTTGTAAAATTGATGAATCCCCAAAAAATTTTATCTATAATCTAACCATTTTAACAGTTTATTCGTAAGAGTCAATCATTAATTATTAATGGTGTTTTTATAATGTTGATTATAAGTTATGATTTATATTATTCAGTAAATATAGATATCCCCTTTTTTATTATTGTATTATTTATTATATGTTTCAGGTTGAAATACACCATTTTATTTTCTTGGTGTATTGTTTTATATTATATACCTAACTTTCATTAATACTCTTTCATAAATATTTTTATTATTTGTTTCTTTAAATAATACATTTTTAATTTCTTCATTTATAAACACATATTTATTCATATTTTTATATGTATATTGTATCTAGTTTCAGCTTTATATTTAGCTGACTTTAGTGTTTTATATTTTCAGCTTTATATTTAACTGATATCAGTATTTGTTTATGACACATTTTTAATAATATTCATGCTTTGATTTTTATAGATTATTACTTATTACAATAAATATGGGGAAAATCTATATTTACTGCTAATGATACTATTGGTACAGGACTTTTGAAATTGATGGATGTATAATAATATATTGGTAAATAGATAGTGGACGTATAAAAATTACGAAAAACTTATACAATATTTATTTATTTATTTATTGATTATTTATTAATTTATTTATTTAAAAATTTATTTAACTATATATTATTCATCCATTTATTTATTTGTTCATTTATTTATTTATTCCTCCATTACATAAAAAAAAGAAAAGAGAGAGATTTAAAATAATATTATTACAAAATATTTTATAAATTTTGGTAATACATTGATTAGTTAAAAATAATTTTGTGTAACAATAAAATAATAATAAAATTTTAGATATGAATATTAATAATAAAAATAATAAAAAATTTATAATATAAAATAAAATTTATCAAATGTATAATAAAAATATAATAAGAATATAATAAAATATTTATTTTATAGCAAAATATTAATAATTAATAATATATATATTTATATAATAATAAAGGAAATATTGATAAAGTTAATAAAGATAATAATTAATTAATAAAATAGATTTAAAACATATTTATATGGAGAAATATTAAAATTATTATAATTTAAGGTATTTGGGTAAATACCGTATCACTATTATTTGTAAAAGGTACGTTTATTATTAACTAAAATAACGAATAATAATTAAATCTAAAGGCTAAGATAACTTAACACCTCTCTATTCGAGTTGTTAATAATAAACACTAAATTAATTAATTCTATAATTATTATTTCTTTTTACACTAGAGTATAGCGCAGTACTTTATAACTCTATTTGTTATTAGTTACTGGGCTTACACTGAGTAATATTTTTATTTAATAATTATATTTTTATTTATCAATATTAATATTTATAATAACAATTTACGTTAATAGTAACGCTAGTGCGTTACAGTTACAAGTTCAATTATTATTTATACATGTCAATAATATTATGATTGGTAAATAATTTAACTTAGTTTACTAATCACTAAATAAAATATATTTAAATAAATATTTAACTATATAATTATTTATAAAATAATAAAATTTAATGTACGAAAGTAATAAAAGATTTTATTTGATTAGCCGAAATTGCTAGCTGTTTAGAGATACGTTACGTAACCAAAGAACTATCATTGGATAGGCTCGAGGTTACCATGTATCTGTTACATTGACAAATGTTGATTATTATCTTAATTTAGAATTTACTTCTAAAAGTGATAATAATTTGTCAACTAAAAGGGTAGTTATTAACACAAAAATGTTAATTAAAACACTACAGTTTAAAATAAGAAAAGAATATTTGTTTTTTTTTTATAATAAAACTTTATTTATCAATATAGAATTGTACTTTTTATTATTTTGAATATTTATATTCTTAATAAAAAGTATTTAAAATAAATGAGAATAAAAGAAAATAATTTATTAAAACTTAAATTTTAAATTTTTAATTCTTGAATTCTGATTTTTTTATTTTTAAAGAAATATTTACATGTTTTTATATTTTTCTTTTAAGTTTAAATTATTTAAAATAAAACTATATAATTATTTTAAGTAAACACTTTTAAGATAAAATAAACAATTTTGTTATTATTAATAAGTTTCTTTTTAATTAATATTAATATCAATTTAAACTGAGATTTAATTTAAAATCGTTAAAGTAAAATAAAAGAATAATTTAATATAAAATACATTGTTCTTTAAATTAAAATAATATTTATTTAATAATTTTAAATCTTTTAATTTATTTTTATTAAAATATTATTTTATAATTATCAATAACTAATTAAGAGGGTTATTATTCCATTTTATTGATTTTTCTTAATTTATAATTTGGTTATTTATCAATTCCTCCACCATCAGATTGAACTTCGTCTCTTGAAGTTGTAATATTTTCTTCTCTTATTGTATATGGATAAACATTTTTAATATGTACGTTTCTTGCAAGTAATTTTCCAGTTTGTGGGTCTTCTAATACTACTGTGTTGAATTTTGGTTCTTTTACAACCCTAAATGGTCCGTAAAAGTAAGGGTCTAACTTTGTCCTGTTAATTAATCTTATCATCAAATAGTCTCCAATTTTGTATTGTTTCTTTAAGGCTTTATTGAAACCTATTCTGTGTTCCCAATATTTATTAGCATATTCTGAATATCCTATTGCTTCTTTTACCCATTTGTAATGTCTTAAAAATCTTCGAAAATTAAATTCGTCTTCTGTTTCTCCTTCTTCTTGGTGAATATCCGGAAACATGATTTCCATTGGCCAAGTATCCCTTCTTCCATATAATAGTTCAAAACTGCTGAATTTAGTTTTTGAACTTTTTGTTGTTCTAAGTGCCCATAAGACTGATGGAAGACATTCGTCCCATTCCTGTTCTTCCGTTATTAATAATCGTAATATTTTTCCAATCTCTCTATTTCTGTTTTCTATCATTCCATTTGATTGTGGATGGTGTGGTGCAGTAAAATATACCCATGATCCATATAAATCGATCATCATTTTTGTAATATCCGAAATGAATGAGGATCCATTATCTGTTATGATTATTTCTGGTGGTCCATGTCTTGCTATTACTTCTGTTAAAAATTTAATTACCTGTTCTGATTTAATATCTGGTATAGCTTTGGCTTCTGGCCATTTAGTAAAGTAATCAACTAAAGTAATTATATATTTATTACCTTGTTTTGTGGCTGGTAACGGTCCGATAATATCTAGTCCTACTCTGGTAAAAGGTTTTTCAATTGGTGTAATATGATCTTCTGTATTTTGTGGTAGTGATTTGGGTCTAAATAGTTGACACTTGTGGCATGATCGAACCCACATTGTAACATCATTCCATATTCCAGGCCAGTAGTATGATTCTAAAATTCTTAAAGTAGTCTTTTCAGCACCTTCATGGCCGACGTTATGAGCTCTATCAATAATATCTTTCTTATCTTCATCTCTATAAATGACTTTTAAATATAAATCGTTTTTTTTATAATATAAAGTGTTATCTATTATTTGATAATTTTTGCTAAAATATTTTCTTATACCTTCTGGTAAGTCTAAATCTCTTGGGTTGATATCACTTAAAATAGCATTAATACAATTTGTAACACTTTCATTTTGTTTTGATGGTAATCTAGATAAAGCATCTGCGAATATATTAGACTTTCCTTTTTCGTATATTAATTTTATTTTATATTTATTAAATTCTTCTATCCATCTAAAATGTCTATTTTTGGTTGGTATGCTATTTTCAAAAAAACCTAAAAGTGGTTTATGGTCAGTAATTACTGTTGTTATTTGTTTATTACTTACAATATATTCGCGGAATTTCTTTAAACTATAAATAACTGCTAAGCCTTCCAGATCGGTTATAGAGTAATTTTCTTCTGCAGGCTTTAAGGATCTGCTAACACAATAAATTGGATGTTCCAATTTATCTTCCTCCCGTTGCAAGAGTACACCCCGGATTCCTTTGATAGAAGCATCTGTTCTAATAATGAATGGCCTATTGAAATCAGGAAAGGCAAGTATTGGATCTTTCAAGAGACAATTTCTTAAGTCTTCAAATGCTAAGGTACAATCATTATTCCAATTGTAATTATTATTTTTCTTTAAAAGTTTGAATAGTGGACTAGCTCTAATAGAAAAGTTTTTTATAAATTTTCTGTAATAACTTACCAAACCAAGAAATGATCTTAATTGAGAAATATTCTTTGGGTTTTCCCATAAAGCAATACTTTGGACTTTTGATGGTGCAGTTTTTAATCCATCAGCTGTTAGTACATGTCCTAAAACTTCGACTTTTTCTTTAAAAAATTTTTAGTAAATTTATTGATAAATTATATTTTGAGAATATATCGAATACTAATTTTAAGTGATTTATGTGCTCTTTTAAATTCTTAGAATAAACCACGATATCGTCAATATAGACAAATAAGCATTCACCTATTAATGGTAGCAATATCCGATTCATTTCTCGTTGGAATGTCGCTGGCGCATTTGTGAGTCCAAAAGGCATTACTAAAAAATTGTAATTTCCAAATTTTGTGGTGAATGATGTTTTCTCGATATCTTTCTTATTCATTGGTATTTGGTGGTAACCAGAAAATAAATCCAATGCGGAAAATATTTTTGCACCCTTTACTGATGTTACTAATTCGTCAATGAGAGGCAAGGCATAAGAATCTTTTATTGTAATATTATTCAGTTTACTATAATCAATACACATTCTCCATTTTCCATTTTTCTTTTGAACAAGTAATACTGGGAATGCCCATGGTGAATGGGAAGGTTCTATTAGTCCTTTGTTTAATAATGATATTATTTCCTCCTTAAGAATATTTGAATGTTCCTTTGATAATTTGTACGGTTTTAATTTTATTGGTACATTGGTAGTTGTTATTATATTATGAGGATGCAAATTTGCAGTTGTTAATTGAGAAAGAGAAGTTGCCATACACTTTTGATTATTTAATATTAAAATTTTAAATTCTTCCTTTATTTCAATTGGTACTTCGTTAATTATTTCGTTAAGAGTATTCATAAATTCATTTTCTTCTTCGTTTGAAATAATAATTGAATTAATTAAAGGTATGTCCTGTTTACTATTAATAATTTCGCTAACTTTAATTAAACCTTTATCAGTCTTCTTGTAAATAAAATCATCATCTGGGTCAATTAATAATCTATATTTCTTTTGTATACTTCTTCCTATAATTAAATCATAATAATTATTTGTATAGTCTATAATATAAAATTTTTCATTAATAGTTAAATTTTCACTTATTTTTAATTTTATAGTTGTATAATATTGAGTTGGTATTAATGTTCCATCAGCTAGAGCAATGGTAATTGTTTCGTCAGTTTTTACTATGTTATTTAATTCAGTTTTATTAAAACTTTCTAAGGTAATTATATTAATATTTGCACCAGTATCAAATAATAAAATTAATTAGATCAAAACCAACAAATTCCGAACTTTCAATTATGTTAAGAACTTTAACAATAAATTTTCTTCTTTTGAAACTAAATCAATGGTATATAGATATCGTAAAGCATATAAATATGAGGCGATTTTTTTTTTCATAGAGTGATGTCAATTTACCAATATACTTTTTCCCAATATTTTATATTATATTATTATATTCCCATAGATTTAACATTTTCACTATCTACGTCTATACGATTAATTATCTAATTGCCATTATAAAGAGTGAATAATGACCCGATATCGTTAATTTCATCCATATCTAAAATATTATTATTAATTAAATTTTTTACCATTCAATGTATCTCCCTTTCTAACAGTATGGATTAAATTCTTTTTTTTTTTAGGTAAATAATTTCCAATATTGGTACCTCATCATGATCCTCCAGTATATTATTTTCTCTTTCATTATCATAAGCGAGTGATAAAGAACTTTAATATTTTTTATCAAATTTATCAATATTAATACCTATTTTTTTTTGTTAAATCAACTATTTTAGCATATTTTTATAAAGTACCTTATGTTTATTGTAGAGGTTTGAGGACTATAAGCAATAACCACTTTCATCTTTTTTTTTTTTTTTTTTTTAATATCTGCACCACATTCTTCAATTAAATAGTTTACTATAGTGTCATCACTAATTTTGTTTATTGAGATTTCCAATAATGCTAAAATTAAAGGTGTTAATCTTCTACTACCTATTCCTCTAATCTCAGTATCATAATTAATTTAAAAATTTTATGACTTCTTTATTAAAATGACTAACAGAATTTTAATAATGAGTTATTATTTTCATATTTTTGATGGATATTAAAATTAATATTATTTAAAATAGTCATTAAATCTATTTTTTTTAATAGAATAATATTTTTTAACTAAATTTATTATTAACATTAATTTTTATATTATTTATATATATTCCACAATAAATCAGGTATTCCACTATTTATTTATTTTAAACATCGATAGTATAATCTAAAAAATAAACTAAAAAAAAAAAAAAAAAAAAAAAAGAAAAAAAAAAAAAAAAACATTTTATTTTTTTTTTTTATTCAAGTTTTTTTTCTTTATTTACAATATTGTTCAATTAAAATGTATCCATTATGGCGTTATTTTTATAAAATGAAAATAAAATGAAATTAAATTAAAAAAATAATAAAATAAAATAAATAGTAAAATATGAAAATATAAAACTACAGATTGAAATTTTTCTTATTTTAGACTAAGAAAAGAATACGCTTCAAGTATTTTATTAAATAGATTAATATATTTTTATATATTATATTTATTTTAAAAAAAATTTTATAATTTATAGTTAAAAATATAAAATGTCTATTAAAGATTAAATAAAATAAAAAATAATAGTAATAAAAACAAATTTTAATTAATAATGAATAAATTAATGTACTAAAGAATAAAAATTAATTCAAAAGTTAAAAAATAATATAGTAAATTTAGGATTTAGGACAGTTACAGAATAAAAAATTAATATAAATATATTAAAATTAATCTAATTAATATTATAATAATTCAGATACATCACCAATGGCTTCGACTATATTAGAATAACTAACCCAATTAGACATAAAAGCTGCCTACCTAAATGCTAACCTTGATAAAGACATATATACCACTATCCTTCCCGGAGATAAAAATTATCAAAAAGGATTTTGGAAACTAAATAAAGCTCTATACGGTTTAAAATAGTCTGGAAGACAATGGTTTGAAACAATTTCTACCTTCATAAAAGAACAAGGCTTCTATCAATTAAAATCCGATCCGTACATTTTTAGAAAACTAAAAGATAATAAAATAATTTGCTTAATTGGTATATATGTAGATGGTATGATCATCAGTGGTAGCAACTATTGAAATAAACGATATAATCAATAAAATTAAATCAAAATTTAAAATTTCTAATTATGGACCAATCATATATCTTCCTGGTATTACAATTGAACAAATAAAATTTGAATACCGAATTTTACAAATAAATTTTATTGAAAATTTATTGAGTAATTTTAAAATTACTCAAAACAAAAGAACTAACACACCTTGCACACTAAACAATATTACTAATGATAAACCTTTTGATCCTACTACATATAAAAGTGTAATTGGGTCACTTATATATTTAGCAAAACGCACTTGGCCAGACATTTCTTTCGCGGTATATCATGCTGCACGACAATGTGAAAATCCAACATAAGCCGATTGGTATAAAACTATCAATATTTTAAAATATTTAAATAACACTAAATACTACAAAATTTTATATAATGGTTTAGGTTCATTCCATGGATACACCGATGCCGATTTCGCTGGGGACAAGAAAGACCAGAAATCAACATCAGGTATATATTCTTAACGGGAAACTCCCCAATTTCATGGTATTCTAAGAAACAAACAATAGTAGCTATTTCTAATGCAGAAGAAGAATACATTAGTGCCTCAGAATGCATCAAGAAGTCTCTGTGGTTCAGAAGCATTATATATGAATTATTCAACCACAAATCTCCTATCACAATATACGCAGACAATAAATCAAACAAAATAATTATGGAAAATGGAGAAATCTCTACAAAATTAAAACATATAGATATAAATTTTATTTCGATAATAACGGCAACATTAAGAAAAACAAAATAATACTAAAATACAATAGTACAAGTGAAATGGTGGCTGACATACTAACAAAAAACATTAATGGAACAAAATTAAAAAGTTTCACAAGTAAAATTTTTGACATAAACTAAACAATACATACTATAAAATCAACTTTACAAAACATTAAATCATTTCCTAAAATAATTTAAGTTTTAAGCGGAATGTTGGAATAATTAAAATATTGAATTGAATTAATAATAATTAGTAATAAATAATAATGTATTTATTCTAAAGAATATTCATGTAATTCATAATTAGTAATGAAGTTAAGCCACATATTTTTATATAAATACAATTTTATTTGTGTTAATACTCTAACAATAATTAACATTAATGTATAAATAAAAATTATAAATTTATAAATAAAATTAAATATTTCTAATACTTTTAATATAAATAAATAAATAATATAATATAATAAAATACATAATTTATCATTAACATTCGTGTGTTTCTACCGATATTCAGTCAATAATAATTTATATTATTATATATTTTTTATATTATTAGTTATATTTTATATTATTAGTTATATTTTATATTATTATTTATATTTTATATTAGTTAATAGATTTATTCATAGAGCATTCCATATGATTTGTACTAGCCACATTATTTTTATATAAATATCACGATATCTGTTAATATTAAACTTTGTAATTACCTTTTATAAATAAATAAAATATAAAATATTAATAATAAATTTTAATAATAATAATAATAATAATAATAATAATTATAATAAATAATAATAATAATAATAATAATAATTATAATAAATAATAATAATAATTATAATAAATAATAATAATATTGTCAATAATAGCATTATCAATGATAGTAATATTCTTAATATGAATGTTATTACAAATAAACGAAAATGAGCCAAACGAAAAGAGAAGAAAAATTCAACCAATTATAGGTGGAAATAATAAGAATGTAAAAGTTTGGTACATTCTTATAAAAAATTTGCAAAAGATGGAAAAGGTTACTGACGATGAAGAAAGATCAGTTCATTCTGGCAGTAACTCTAGGAGAAGCTACTCAAATTGATAGTAACAAATTTGTAGAGGTTAATAAAATTTAAAATTTAAAAGAGTGTAGAGATATCCTTGAAAGGTATCATTTTAATGAAAAAGAAAGATTTAGGGAATTAAAAATTATACTGATAATACCAAATGAAAGTATCCGAGAATTTAACGATAGGTATTTGGATTACTACTGCCAATTATCTACCGAGAATAAAGCAAAACTATTAGTCTACGATTACGAGAATTCCATATGTAGTCAAACTGATATTTATGAAAAGGTAGACTATGAAAAAGCCAAAACTATTGAAGCTACTTGTAAAATTGCTAAAGAAGTCGAAAGAATAAAACTCGGAAGTCGTCTAATACAAAAGTGTAGAAAATATAATAATAATAATATTCAAAATAATTATCCATTTGTTAATGGATATAAACCCAACCAAAACTTTAATCAATTAAATAATAATTATAGCTCTTTCTTAAATAAGAATTTAAATAATGAATTACAGAGGAGTAATAATTTTAACAATAATTTGAACAATTATAATAATATTAATAATAATACATTAAATAGAATGAATAATAAAAAGATTCCAAGAAATATAATAATAATTCAAACAATAATGATTTGAGTAGTGTTGATGATATTACCAGGGGTTTAGAGAACCTACATATAAAAGTATGTTATTGGTGCCATGAGCCAGGTCATATATTTTTTTAGGTATTGCCCATAACTCAGGTATCAACAAAACAATATAAAATACTCAAAAAACTAGATTATGGAAGAAGACTAATTTCCAATAATCAAAATGTATATATTGATTATGTTGAGAACAATATCGCTAATAGTTGTCTCAATAATACTTATAGTAATAATCATAACAATTATAATAATAACTACAATAATATATATGATAATATTTATAATGAAAATTATGATAATGTTAATTTTAACAATTATGGTAATAATGATTATAATAATGATTACAATAATATAATAATGAACAATTTTATTTTGAAAATGATAAGAATCATGATTATAATGGAGACAATGCTGTAGTATCTTCTTACGACAATCCTGGCAACTTGGAAAAAATTATGGCTGCTGCAAAAAGAGAAAGGGATAAAAAATATAATATTATATTAGCAAACGCTAATAAGAGTTACGTAATATAAGGAATAATTATAATAAAACTTTCGATAATAATTCACAAACTATTTCTCAAAATAAAATATTTAATTATATAATATTAATAAACCTATACAAAATAATAATTTATCTAATAATATTACAAATAACAGACAAATTATTATGCCTACTAGAAGAATAAGTAAAAAAGTCCTTAACAATAATATTAAAAATGATAATAATAATGAAAATAAAAATGGAAAAGTTGAAAATAATAATAAAGCATAGAAAAGAAAAATCTTTAAGAATAATATTAATAATAATGATTCAGACTATAAAATTAATAAAATAATATTAAAATTAATAATATGGATACAATGAAGAATGAAAATTTAGCAGAAAAAAAAAAGAAACAAAAACCTACCTTACAGATGATGAGAAACCATGAGCATATAATATTTGTGAAGATTTATTAAATATTCCAGCAAATATTACCATTGAATAACTCCTTAACATTTTAAAAATTTATAAAAACGAATTAACTAAAAGCATTAAGAAATCAAAGCAAAATAATGAAAGTATTATTAATGATACTAATTCTACTATTGATAATAATTATAATAATAATAATAATAGTAGTACTAATATATTAGTAACAATGAAAATTATAATGATACTAATTATAATAGTAAAAAAGCTAATAATTTAAATAATAATAATATTATACATGAATATGATGTTGCAGTTGTACGAAGATATATTGATAGCTATCCTGCTTCTATTTTTAAATAAATTTATTAAAAATTATCTATTTATTGATCACAATAAAAGTACAATAAGACAAGCAATGGTTGATGATATAAGTTGTGCTTATAATATTGTTTGCTTAAATGTTAAACTGGGGTTATGTTGAATTTATTACTGATTTTAAAATTTCCAATAAGGATGAATCTTTTTATGATACGATTATTTCTCTTAAAACACAATCGAATAACAGGATTTTGATACATTTCATAAACTTCTTGCATATATGAATATGGAGGATAAATTAATACCTATTAGTAATATAGAAGATATAAATACTTTCACTTCTCAGTCTTTATTATGTGTTTATCCTGAAACAAAAATTGATATTGTTGAGGGTACTTTATTTGTTAATACTAATGAATCTAATTCTAATATTAGTACTAAGGAAAAAGATGATATAATTAATTCTATTATTAATCAAATAAAATTTAAAAATAATAAAGTTTATAATAATTTTTGTAAATTATTAAAAAAATTTGATGATTTTATTGCCATTTCTTCTGATGATTTTGAACCTTCTAAATTACTCCCTCATCATATTACTTTAGAATAAAAAAATACACCAATTATACAAAAGGGGTATAAGATTTCTCAAGTTTAATCTGATACTTTAAAAGAAGAACTTCGTAAATTATTGGATAAAAAGTTAATTGAATCTTCACATTCTCCATGGGCTTCTCATGTTGTTTTAGTTTAAAAGAAAAATGGTAAACGGCGTCTTTGTGTTGATTTTAGGAAGTTGAATGAAATTTCTATTAAAGACGCTTATGAACTTCCAAAAAGTTTTGAAATTTTTGATTCTTTGAATGATTCAAAAATATTTTCTTATGTTGATTTATTTAGTCGTTACCATCAAATTCCTATGTGGGCTGATGATATAGAAAAGACTTTTTTTACAACGAAATTTGGTAATTATTATTTTAAAGTAATTCCTTTTGGTTTAACTAACACACCTGCCACCTTTCAGCGTGAAATGAATCGAATTTTCTTTGATTTGATTAATGATTGTGTTCAAATATACGTAGATGATATTATTATAAATTCTTATTGTTTCGAAAATCATCTAATTCATCTTTCTAAGGTTTTTAATATTTCAAGAAAATATAATTTGAAATTAAATATAAAAAAATGTCATTTTTGTCAAACAGAAATTGTAGCTTTAGGTCATAAAGTTACTACTTCCTTTAAATAAGAAAACTCTTTCCATTATGAATATGGCACCTCCTACTAATGTGTCTGAACTTCATTTTTTTCTAGGAATGACTGGTTATAATAGAAATTTCGTTGACAATTACTCGGCAAAATTAACTCCTCTTTGTTCTTTATTAAGAAAGAATACTCTATTTGTTTAGATTGATTCTCAAAACTATAGCTTTCAATTTTTAAATAATTGTTTAATTAGTGCCCCTATTCTCTGTTACCCTAAATTTGATATTCCCTTTATTATTCAATCTGATGATTATGGTTATGGTATTGTTGGTGTTCTTTTACAACTTTATGATGATAAAATTGAACACCATATTTATTTTGTTTGTAGAAGTTTAAAAAATCTGAGAAAAATTATACTACAACTGAACTTGAAGGTACCGCTACTTATTATTACTTAGTCCAATTTGAACATTATATTTTAAGTAATCCTTTCAAAATTATTCTATATACTGATCACAAACCTTTATTTTCTATTATTAAAAGTTATAAGCCGAATACTCTTAAACATCAACGATGGTGTGAAAATTTTAGTAAACTTCAAGTAAAGCTAATTTGATTGCTGATGCATTGTCTAGAGTTGTTCATAAAGACTTCTCTATTACTAATGTTTGTATTAGTTCTAATCCTTTTTTTAATAGCGATATTCTGTTCACTTCTGTTAATAATTCTATATAGTTCCTTTGATTCGCCCATTGATAATAATTCACCTGTTGATAGTTCTATTTTCACCCAAGAGGAGAACGAAAAATTTATTTCTGAATTTATGTATAAATTTTTAACTAATTGATTTATAAAAATTGATAATAACTTATATTTTAGTGATCTATTGTTTCTGGTTACACTAGTTTTAAATTACTGTATGGAAGAAAAAAATTGCTACTGATCGATGTTAATTTAAGAAATTCAATATTAGAAGATAATGATTGATCGAAAGAAGAAATTTTAATTGAAAGATATGTTGATCATGTCAAATGTGTAAAACAAGCTACGAAAAGAAATGCTTGGAACCATTAACTATTGGCAAAACAGAAGACAGACTCAACAAAGTAAGGAAAATTTTATAATTGATGATTTAGTAAAATTTAGAAATCACCAACGGACTAAATTTTAACTGTATTTCCTTGGTCCATGTATAATTAAGGACATATTTTGGAGTACAGTTCAATTACAGAATGTTATGAACGGTACAAAATTGGGAAGAAACGTCAATATTAAAAATATATTACCGGTTAATGAATGAAATCTCAAATTGAAATTTCAAAATCATAAATTTAATTTTTTCTTATTTTATGTAGAAAAAAATTTTTATTATTAAAATTTTATTATAAAATATAAATTTTCTTTTTTTTATATTATCAAATTTAATATAAATTAATAAAAAAATTTAATAATTTAAATTATTATTAATTTAATTTCAGTAATTTCTTGAGAAATAATTTTAATTCTAGTAGGGAAGTTATTGATATATAAACAAATATATGTAGTATATATTTGTATATTTGAATATTTATATATTCGATATTAAATTTATATTTATTATTTATTATTCATTATTATTATTTATATTTCTTATATATATTTCTTAATTAAATTATATTTCTTATTTTATTTATTAAAGTTTATATAATTAATATAATAATTTATATTATTTATATTATTCATATTAAAATATATATATTATTATATTCTTATTTATTATATTTGTTTATAATAATTATATATTATTAATACTTTATAATATAATTAATATTATTCTTATTCTTGTTTTTTTTTTTATGGTAGAAATAATATTGTAATTATAAAATAATAAAATATTAATAAAAATTATTGATAACTCAAATAAACTTATTAAATCAGCTACAACAATAAGAATATCACATTTTTTAAATTATCATATAACAAAATGAATTATGATTGATGGGGAAGGTTACATTAAAACAATTTTCATGTGATATATATAAATATGTGGCTTTAGCTATATTATAAAATTTTTTCAATTTTTTGTAAAATAAATAAATAAATAAATAAATAAAGAATGTAATAATATAAGTGGTATAAACATTTAAAAGTTAAATAAATATAATTAAATATAGTAAATGATATATCATTTACTAATTTAATTATATTATATTAATTGCAAAAGTTTAATTTCATCATTTTAATAATTATTTTTATTATAAAATTTTTTTAAAAAAATTTTTTCTAAATATAGATTTATTTTATTTTCCGAATAGTTTATTATTTTTTTGAATTTATTATTATTTAAAGTTTCATTCTAAATCAAATTTTTATTTGTATAAAATTCTTATGGAGAATTATTAAAAAATTATTTTATATTATTTCACAAATAACTTTATTACTATGATTTTGTATTATTTAACTATTTAATAATTTTATTTATACTTTCTAATCTATAAAATTCCTATTGAGAATTATTAAAACTTTATTTTATATTATTGACAATTTAATTAAAAAATATATTATTCTCCGTATAAAATTTTATGAAAATATAATGAAATACATCTAGATTAGAAAGTATAAAATTATGTAGTTAAATAATATGAAATTATAGTAATAAAGTTATTTATAAAATATAGTAAAAATTATTGATTATAAGAAATTATTTTAATTTAGAACATTAGTATAAGTGAAAATATAAAATAGTTCTTTTAGAAAAATGTTAGTAATTAGCCATAAAAATTAGATAATAATTACAATAATTCAAGGTTACTTATTCCTGTAAAATTAGGAAAATAAGTTTACTACTTAAATTAACGATTAATATTATAAGAATTATTTAATAAATTCTTTTAATATAAAACAAACATATTTATTTAAACTGTTTTATTATTTTCTTTTATTTTAATTTTAATTAGTATAATAGATAAAAATGTGAAACATAATATATTTCCATCCTTTATAAAAATAATATTATTAAAGTTCTAAAATTTATTAATTACAGTTTATTAATTTTTAACTTTAACAATAGAATAAAAAAGAGGGACATTTTTTTTCTAATTTTTTATTTTTTTTTTAAAAAATATTATACCGGAGGTTTATACTCAATTAGAATATTTCATTTTAATTTATTGGTAATAAATTAATTTATTATACATCATTTTTTTAAAAAAAAAACAAATAATTTATATTTATAAAGTTTTTTATTATTTTAATTATTTAATTTTATTATATTTTTTATATATATTTTTATATGTTATAATATTAAAATAAAAAATTAATTTTTATTATTTTAAAATAGTTTATAATTAAAGTGCATTTTATAAAAATTACTTTCTCTTTGTTTTTATTTGCTTCTTAAACATTTATTTTTATAATATTAATAAATAAAGGTCATTTAATAATAATAACAATATGATATTATAAATATTAATATTTTTAAAAAAAATATATTTTAAAATAAATAAATTAATAAATGATGTTCTTCCGTCCTTAAAAAGTTATAAAAAATAGAGTTATATATCAATTATTAACTTTAATAAAAAAAAACAAGCTATAGTAAATCCAAATGAAAAGCCTTTAATAAATATTTTTATTACATAAAATTATATCAAAAAAACTTTTAATATAAATCATAAATATAGTTATTAAACTTTTTTTTATTTTCCGAATTATTTCTTAATATTTTCATAAATTTCTTTTTACCATAAAAGTAATGTATAATTTAATTAAATTATCAATAATATAAAATAAAGTTTTAATAATTCTAGGCAAGATTTTTAATCATATTAAACTTAATATTGTTAAAATTTATTAATTACAGTTTGTCAATACTATATATTTTATATATAAATTTATTATAAATTAGATTTAATTATAAATTAAGTTTAATTTAAGCTATTGTATATTACTCAAATGTTTTAATTTCATAAGTAAATGACATAAATTATCCAAATTTTTTTGTATTGTTTTTACTAACATATTACATTTAAAGCATATGTAAATATTAAATTTTGAAATATATAAATATCAAAAATTTTTTCTAATTTTTTATTTTTCTTTTTATAATAAATAAAATAATATATATATTTTTTTGATAAAAATATATAATAGAATTATTTATTTTAACAAAGATAATTATATATACTTTTAAAAAATAATAATTATTACAGGTTATTAATTATTATTATTTACTTTTTTTTAATTAAAAAGAAAAATTTAAATATATCAATATTCTAATATTTTATAATATAAACAAGTCAAAATGAAAATTTTAAATACTCTCAGTTTACTTAGTTTAGCTGTTATTGGCTCAAAGGCTATGAAAAACATTTCATCTAAGGAATTAGTTAAGGATTTGACTATTGGTTGGAGTTTAGGTAATACTTTAGATGCTACTTGTTTTGAAACTTTAGATTATAATAAAAATCCAATTGCTTCAGAAACTTGTTGGGGTAATGTTAAAACTACTCAAGAACTTTACTATAAATTAAGTGATCTTGGTTTTAATACTTTCCGTATTCCAACTACTTGGAGTGGTCATTTTGGAAATGCTCCAGACTACAAAATTAATGATCAATGGATGAAAAGAGTTCGTGAAATTGTTGATTATGCTCTTAATACTGGTGGTTATGCCATTTTAAATATTCATCATGAAACTTGGAATCATGCTTTCCAAAAAAATTTAGACAGTGCTAAGAAAATTTTAGTTGCTATTTGGAAACAAATTGCAGCTGAATTTGCAGACTATGATGAACATTTAATTTTCGAAGGTATGAACGAACCAAGAAAGGTTGGTGATGCAAATGAATGGAATGGTGGTGATTATGAAGGATGGAGCTTCGTTAATGAAATGAATGATCTTTTCGTTAAAACTATTCGTGCTACTGGTGGTAACAATGCTTTACGTCATCTTATGATTCCAACTTACGCTGCTTGTGTTATGGATAATGCTGTGAATAACTTCAAATTTCCAAGTGGTGATGATAAAGTTATTGTTTCTCTTCACTCATACAGTCCATATAACTTTGCCTTAAATAATGGAGCTGGTGCAATTAGTAATTTTTACGATGGCAGTGAAATTGATTGGGTTATGAATATTATCAACTCTAACTTCATTAGCAAAGGTATTCCTGTTATTATTGGTGAATTTGGTGCCATGAATCGAAATAATGAAGATGACCGTGAAAGATGGGCTGAATATTATATTAAGAAGGCTACATCTCTTGGTATTCCATGTGTTATATGGGATAATGGTTACTTTGAAGGAGAAGGTGAACGTTTTGGTCTTATTAATCGTTCTACTTTACAAGTTGTTTACCCAAAATTAGTTAATGGTTTAATTAAAGGTTTAGGCAATTCTATTAAAACAAGAACTACTGTAAGAAAAACTACAACTACTACTTCTCAATCCCAACCAACAAACGATAATTCTTGTTTCAGTGTGAACCTTGGCTACAGTTGCTGTAATGGTTGTGAAGTTGTTTATACTGATTCTGATGGTAAATGGGGAGTTGAAAATGGAAATTGGTGTGGAATAAAGTCATCTTGTAATAGCGCTTCACGTAATTGTTGGTCTGAAAGACTTGGATATCCATGCTGTCAAAGTACCTCTTCTATTGTTTACACAGATAATGATGGTAAATGGGGTGTTGAAAATGGCAATTGGTGTGGTATTTATTAAAAATTTTTTTAAGTAAATTAAAAAAATTAACTTTGAATTTGAATATATATAATTATATTATTAGATTAATTTAAAATATAGTGATCATTTAACAATAAACTTGTATATGATCATTAAAAATAAATTTATTTCAAAAATAAGAAAAAAAAAGGCTCAATAAAATTAATAGTAATAAAATCATATAATAAATATAAATTAAAAAAAAAAAAAAAAAAAACTTTAAAAAAATTAAATAAATTAAAATAAGATAAAGTTAAAAAATAAAATTAAATTTACTATTACTATAAAATAAGTAATAGTACGAAGTGAAAATAAAAATAAAAATAAATAAAAATAAAAATAATGTAAAGAATAAATAAATGAGACTTAACGTTATGATTTTTATTTGTAATTTTTTGTTTTAAATTGTGTTTTTACTGTTACTACTACTACTACTACTATTAATTATTATTATTATTATTATTATTATTATTATATATTAATATTTAATTATTTATTTAATTGTTTAACAATATATACTTCCTGATGTATTTAAATAATTAAAATATTACATTAATATATTTAATTTAATATATTTATATTAATTTTTTATTATGTAAGAGTCCAAAATCCTAAATTTACTTTATTTTGTTAATTTTTTATGTTAATATTTTATTTATTTTTATATATTCCTTTAGAATAATGAGAGTATAAATATATATGTGACGTGGTACAGATTATATAACTTCTTTCTTGGTGGAAGAGATACAGATATTATAAATTTAAATTATAAAAAGGAATTGGTCCCCTAGCAGGGGTGTACTCGATTTACGTATAATAAATTGCCTGAAAAGGGAATTAACTTTACTCTTATAAAGTAGATCCACAGTACTGGTGAAGAATAGTCGTAAAGTTATATTTTGTGTTAAATAATAACATTATGCGCAATGGTAATGTTATTGGTAAAATTTTTTTTCTGGTGATCATTCACCGCGGAATATAATGGTGCATTTTTGGAACATTGTAAAAAAAAAAGTTACACCCAAGAATAAGTAATACATTTTCATTGTATTTCTATTATCATGTAGTATTACTATTCTCATGTAAGAATCTATTGTATTCAATTGTATTTCAACTTTATATTTCATGTATCCCGTTGTAAGTGATTGATTTACTCTAAATCTTGTTGTAATTTATTTAACTCTTTACTAACTTTGTGCCATTATATTTCATCAATTCAATCAATCTTAGTCATTAAATACTTAATGATATTCAAATTAAATAATCTACTGAAAAAAGAGCTAAATCAAATTATTTTTCAATCATTCAACAAACTACTAATTATCGAAATTACTTACTCCAAAAAAATATTAAATTATTACAATTCTCATTATACTCTAGACTTTATCATAAAAACCGACTTTTAATTTTTTTATTTTTTTAGTTTATTTATTTTTAGTTCTTTTATTACTATTATGGAAATCCAATATATAAAAAAAAAAAGAATTTCATTCTAAGAGGTTCAAGGTGCCACGGTATTCCAATGGAAAATATGAAACTACTCTTTATCCGCGGACTTTGATCTTGACCAGAAATCAAAATGAGAAAACATTTAAAGAAAACTCTGAAAAAATTATATATTAAGGTTTTATCAGTTAAACGTATTGCTAATTTTAACGATGTATTCTTTAAAATTAAAATAGTAGGTATTGAAGAAGAAATAACATCTATTACTGAATGTATTGCTAATAGTTTCAAACGTGCTTCAATTAATGTTATTAATTGTAACAAAAGGAATCATAAATATAGTTTTTCTTCTCTCAAAAGGAAATATTTTGCCTTATCAGAAAAAGTGAATTCATCACATAATATCAATTTATTCACTACTTCAATCTCAAATACAAGTTCAAGTCAAAATTTAAATTCAAGTTCAAATACAGATTCATGTTTAAGTTCAAGTACAAGTACAAGTTCAAGTACAAGTTCAAATTCAAGTTTAGGTTCAATTTCAAAGTTTGGGTTCAATTCTTTATAAATAGCTATAACAGGATTCCTTAATTGAATATCAAAACAATTAACTTTAACAGTTGAAAAAGATTTAGACCAATCTCTGACACATAAATACAAATGAAAGTGTTCATGGGGAATATCCTTATCACCCTTTTCTTTAGCAGCAACGATTTTCCAATAAGTTGATCCATTAGTAGTAGTCCATTTATCAAAAAATTCACAAATAAGGCCTAAAGATAATTGGTCACCAAAGTCGCTGGCAAAAGTTAATAACAATTCCTTTTTGTTTTTAATATAAAACTTCTTTTTAATGCTGGTAGCAATTCTAGTAGCGTTTTGAATTCTTCTAGCCATTTTTGTCGTTAAAAAAAAAGTTCCAACTTAATTAAAAAAGTGTTAATGTTATATAAGTTGGAACTTTAGAACCATGACAAAAATGGTTCTATTTATATTTTTTCAATCATTATAAGATTGAAAAATAATATACGTGACATTAATGTATTTATATTGATATATGTATTGCTCTATATATTACTATGTAAACAATGTATATTATAATATTATTCTATTGGTTATTCATCAACATCGAAAATTAATTTATCTAAATCCTAACCCATGTTTTTTGAAATGGCGTATTATATTTAAATTATTTTATATAAATAAATAATTAAATAATAATTAAATAAATATTTTATTATATAATAATTTCATAATTTAATATATATTTGATAATAAAAAATATAAAAATAAAAAAAATAAAAAAATAAAAAAAATAAAAAAATAAAAAAAATAAAAAAATAAAAAAAATAAAAAAAATTAAAAAAAAAAAAAAATTAAAAAAAATAAAAAAGATTAAAAAAATAAAAAAGATTAAAAAAATAAAAAAAGATTAAAAAAATAAAATACAAAAAAAATAAAATAAAATATTTTCATATTTATTTATATTTATAACTGTAATTTTTTATTATTTTAATGTTTTAAATATTATATTCATAAATAAAAATTTATAAAAAATAATATAAGCCACATTCCGAAATGAAAATTTATGTAAAAGTTTTTAAAGCCACATTCCGAAACGCACCACCCTCGTTAGATTCTTATATTTTATTTATATTAAATATTTATATTATTATCTTATTTTATATTATCAATATCAAACTTAATACTATTACATATTCATATTAATAATTAATATTTTAATAATTAATTATTTTATATAAATACATGTTTAATTTAAATTACAATAATCCTTTGTAGGATTATTGCAATTTAAATTATAGTAATAATTGTATAAAATAATAATATAATAAAATAATATTAAGATTAAATAAAATATATATTTTAAATAAAAACTTACTTTTAAAATTTATTAAATAACAATATGTTTTAAATAAAAGTAAATTTAAAATTATAAATTAATTAATTACTATAATTTGGCATCTTGAACTAAACGTTAAGACCAAATTATCTTAAAACTTTAACAATAATCCTACAAAGGATTAATCAAAAGAATTTATATCAATTATTATGTATATATATATTATTTATAATTAAATAAATAATATAAATAATTGAAATTCAATTCAGTTATAATTTCAACAACGCCCTCCATAAAAAATCGGATTCAAGACGATTTTTGTGTAACATAAAGGAAGCGTTAATTTTGATAGAAAAATTTTGAAATTTCGTAAATTAAAAAATTTTTTAATTTCAAAGGAAGAACGTCACTTGAGTCTTTTTAAATTTTTACAGGAAACCTTTTTTAAGTAACTATTTCATTGAAATTTTGAAATTTCTAAAATTTAGTAAAATTAAAATTTTGTTAATAAAATTGATGATTAGGAATATAATGGTACCATTTTTGAATGTATTTGATTAAAATTTTTTGAAATTGAAATTTTGAAATTTTAATTTCAATTAACTTTTTAATTTGTTGCATTAAATTTTAAAAAAATGAAAATCATAATAATTTATAAAATTATGATTATATTGAATTATAAATTGATTGTTAAGAGTGTAACATAGCTATGTTTTTTGAATTTTGAATTTTTTGAAATTGAAATTTCCTGTTGTAATTATTGAAAAATTAAAATTAACTAAAAAAATTGATAATAATAAAATAAAAGTTAAAGAATTAATAATATAAAAAAATAATTTTTTTTTAATTATATGCAATCGAAGTAAACTTCCTTCCATTCTTTAAACATAATAAATAAATGTCTTGATTTCTTGGGTTGTTTTCAACTTCTTCTGAAGGAACCCAATCATTTGTATTTTTATATTTATACCTTACACGATATTTATAACAATTTTTCTTATAGTTAGTCCTAAATCCAGAGATTTCTATAATATCCTTAATAGATTAGTCATGAGATCTTGTTTTTATATATTCTGCAGGAGTAGGAATGAAAGAATCGAGTTCGGATATATGGAATACTGGATGGTGTTTAAGGAAAGGTGATCTTTTTAAATCTATTTTATAATTTTTATAATTATTATTATCTAAAGCTTCAAGTGCTTTATAAGGTCCGTACTTACAAGGCGAGAATTTAGAATTATCTTCGATATTGAGTGAAGGAGGAGTTTGAACCCATACTAAGTCACCTTCTTTAAAAGCAGGAGGTTCTAATCTTTTCTTATCAGCATGCCTTTTATATAATTCTTTGGAACGTAGTAAGACGTCTTTAATGTGATTAAAACTAGAATTTACATTTTTTATATATTTAAAATTAGTATCCATTTGAGGTAATAAAAAGAATTCGTCCATGGAAGAATGGAACCCATAATTTATAAAGTAAGAAGTTTCCTTAGTAGATTCATTAACAGAATCATTATATGCAAATTCTGCAAGGTAGATCCAATCAATTCAATCATCATGATAATAATAAGTTCTTGAATAAGCCCTAAGATATTGTTTAATAAAAGAGTTATATCAACTTGTCCGACGGTTTCATGATGATCTGTGGTAGCAATATTATTTTTAATTTTTAATAAATGCATAAATTCATTCCAAAGTGCACTTGTAAATTGTGATCCTCTGTCGGTGTAAATATCTTGAGGTAAACCATGTAGTTTAAAGATATTATTCATAAAAGCCTTAGCAGCTTGTTTTGCATCAGGTATTTGTTTAAAGGGAATTAAGTGGATCATTTTAGAAAAACGATCTACAATTACCATTATTACTGTATATCCTATAGAATCAGGAAGACCGCATAAAAAGTCTATTTCAATAGATTTCCAAGGTCTTTCGGGAGTATCCAAAGGTTGTAGAAGACCATATTTTCTGTGCCTATTTATTTTGTTTCTTTCACAGGATTGACAAGAGTTTACATATTTGGTTACATCTTCTTTTATTTTAGGCCATCAAAAGTTTCTTGTTATTAACTCTAAAGTTCTTCTAATTCCTAAATGACCGGCTGCGGGCTTTTAATGATATTTTGTTAATATTTCTAATCGGAGAATTTCAGGAATATAGACTAGATTATTATAAAATATTAAATTGTCCTTTATTTTAAATTTTTCCATTTTTCTAAAGGGCTTATAGGACATATCATTTTTTACATTTTGAGGACTAAAGTAAAGTCGAATATCCTCAGCTGTAGCATCAGGTTTGGCAGAATCAATAATTCTTTCTAAAAGGTCACTTACAATACTAACAAAACATGGAATTTCTTTAACATTTTTAATGTCTAAAATATTTTCAGGTTTTTCTTCAATGTTGTTTTTAATATTATCACGTCTTCTAGATAGACTGTGTTTTCCGTTTTTTTTTCCCTGTCTATACTTTATTATGAAATTATATTCTTGGAAGAAAAGGTACCACCTGTGTTGTCTTTGATTTGCAACCTTTCCTCCTAATGTGTATATTAAGTTCCTATGATCCGTATAAACAGTAATTTGGTATTTAGCACCAAGAAGTAGATGTCTCCAAGCAATAAAAGCATCCCTTATGGCGAGTAGTTCTTTATCAGTAATTGTATAATTTATTTCGGCGTTTAGTAAACTTCTAGAATAATATGCTACTGGATGTAAATTATTGTATTTATCCCTTTGAGATAGAACAGCACCAATAGCATAATTACTTGCATCACATTCTACTATAAAAGGTTTTGTAATATCAGGATGAAGTAGAATTGATTGGAGAAGTAATTAATCTTTTCTTTAATTCCTTAAAAGCATATTCACATTCATTTGTCCATAAAAATTTAATATTCTTTCTTGTTAAATTATGTAAAGGTTTTGCAATTTTTGCAAAATCTTTAACAAATCTTCTATAGTAATTACATAGGCCAATAAATCTTTGGACATCTTTTAAATTCTCTGGCCTTGGCCACTCTTCTATTGATTTAATTTTCTTTGGGTCAGTAGATACACCATCACCAGATAAAATGTAACCTAAAAATTCAACTTTATTCTGGTCAAATTCACATTTTTCTAATTTTGTATATAAATTATTATTAATTAAAGTTTGATGGACGTTTCTGACTTGATTATGATGTTCCTCTAAATCTTTGGAATAAATTAAAATATCATCTAAATATAAGATTACACATTTTTCCAAGTATGATCTAAGAATAGAGTTAATAAATGATTGGAAAGTGGCAGGGGCATTTTTTAATCCAAACGGCATAACTAAATATTCATAATGACCATATTTAGTTCTAAACGCAGTTTTATATTCGTCTCCTTCTTTAATTCTTATTAAATTATAAGCTGAACGTAAATCCAATTTCGTAAAATATTTTGCTCCTTTTACTTTTTCTATTATATCTGTTATTAGAGGGAGAGGATATGAATTTCTTATAGTTACTGCATTTAATTTTTTATAGTCTACACATAACCGAAGGGAACCATCTTTTTTCTTTTGGAAAAGTACAGAATATCCAGCAGGAGATTCTAATGGTTTAATAAATCCTTTTTCTAAATTTTATTTTATATAATCCTTAAGAACTTGTGATTCTTCTTCAGTTAATGGATAAATTGGGCCATAATGGAGTGTAGCGTCTTTTTCTAAAACAATCTTACAGTCGGTTAAACGGTGAGGAGGTAATTTATCTGCCTCATTTTTGCTAAATACGATTGCTAAATCTTGATATTCATGAGGAATTTCTTCTATTTTTGGATCCTCATTTTCAATTTCAACTTTTTCTTTCGTTGAAAGGAAACAATATATTAAAAAATTATAACTAAATTCTTTTTTATTGTTAGTCAAATCTTGATGATTTTTGTTAAATTTTTTGGAAGAAAATTTACTTTTAGATTTATTTAAATATTTTACATATACATAAATTTTAGAATTTTTATTAATAGAATTTTTATATTTATTAAACTTTGGATTTTTTGAGAAATTTGAAAAATTTTTTAAATTAAATTTTTTGGAGATTTTTTTTGTAAAATTTTTTTGATCGATTTTTTGAAAAATTTTTATAATAAAATTTATTTTTTATTTTTCTTTTAAAAAATTTATTTTTGAAAATTTTTCTTTTCAGTGAATTTAAATAAAAATTATTTCCTTTATTTTTTATAGATTTATTTTTATAATTATTTAAAGAGTTATAATTTAAATAAGAATATAAGGTGTTATTTTTATAATTATAATGTATTTTGAATTTCCTAATAAACTGATTACCAAAAAGTAAATCAGTAGGAATACAATTTGAAATTAAGAATTTTTCTTTAAAATCTTGAAAATAAAATTTACTATTTTTAAAAAATTTAATTTGGAAATTCAGCCAAACAAATTAATCTAATTTGGTTGTTCTTCCTGAAATACCTTTGACTAGGATTTTATTTTTTATTTTTTGAACATTTAATTTTAATTTATTTACTAATTTTTCTGTAATAAAATTGCAAAAGGATCCTGAATCTAACATAAATTCAGATGTTAATTTTTGAATTTTTGAATTTTTAATTGTAAAATTATTTAAAAATTTAATAGGAATATAGGATTTAAATAAAAAAAAGTAGATGGTAAATTTGATTTATTGATTGAATCAAGTGTAGGAAAATTATAATAAATTGTTTTTAAATTTTTTGATGTTCTAGACTCCTTTTGAAGTCCATCAATTAGTTTTTTTGGTTATTATGTTGATTATTATTATTGTTATTATTATTAAAATAATTATTGCTTGATTTATTTTTAGTATAATAATAATTATTATTATTATAATTCTTGTTATTGTTTACATGTGGGCTTAAATGTTTCTTTCTCGAATTTTCATTACCAATATTATTTCTTAATTGGTCCTTACTTTTAATATTATTTTCAAATAAGATGCACTTAGTATAAATATCACCAAGCTTTGTAGGGAATTCTTCCATTTTATCTATTTCTTCTTGGAGCTTTGGGTGAAGTCCATTATAGAAAAATAAGACTAAAGCTTCTTCATCCCAAGACAGAGCAGTAGTTAATTTCTATATAGTAATATGCTATATAGATATATAATAATAATAATAAATATTTAAATGGTTTAGTTTAATAAAAATTTATTTTTAATAAACTTTGATAATTAAAATTATTAAATTAATTTGATTTTAAAATAATTTATTTTATTTAATAATGAAATATCTATAATATATTACTATTAAGGTAATTTTACAATAACCTTACAAAGAACATAAAAGATAGATTTTTATATCTTTCTTTTATACTTTGTAAGTTACAATAATAATATTTAATTATAAGATATTAATAATATAGTAATATATATATTAATAAAAATATATAGATAAATTTTGTTACAATATGTGAATTTATATATTAAATGAATCTAGAATAATAATAATATAAATTATTAATATAAACATAATATAATGTAATTAATTAAAAGTAATCTAGAACAAGCCACATTTTTAGTATAAATAGATGTAAATTTCATTATGTTGAATATTGCTAATCACCTATTCATATTTATCATAAATAACCTTATTAATAAAACTTCATATAAAAAAACAGATTAAGAGTCTCATTGACTCTAATCAAGAAAACAAAATAATGTTTTCATTATTATGTTAACTACCGAATTATGCTACTCAGCCGGACACGATCCAACATCTCTCTATCAGCCAGATATAAATAATGTCAAGAATTTTTTTTAAGATCTCGAAATTCAAAATTTGAAATTTTGAAATTCTGAAATTCTGATATTGAAATGATTTGAGATTGAAGAAAATAAAAAAAAGAAGAAAATAAAGAAGAAAATAAAAAAGAAGAAAATAATAGTTCATCAAAAGATAATAAACGTTTATTGTAAAAATATTATGAATTTAATGATAGAGAGAAAAGCGATAAAAAATACTTTATATTTATTTTCGATGGTTTTACCGGATAATGAAAATGAAGAAACTATTAAACCAAAATATACTGCAGAATTACCAATCATAACTTCAAAATTTTGTGGTGTAAGAGTTTTGTACTACCAGAATCATTAGAAGGAAATAAAATTTCTTGTCCAGTAGGTTATGCTATTAAAATACATGATGTTTTTTTTGGAAGAAGAGTCAGTGAAACTTGTTCAATAAGTGAATATGGTAATAAATTTTCTGAAAGACTTTTTAATATAACAAAAGAAAATTAGTGTAATAGTCAAACACACGAAAAGTGAAGCCGTGGACCTTCAACCATGTGGTACTGAACATCCAATATTTGGAGAAAATTTTTAGTATTATACAATACTATAATTTATTATTGAAAATTGTTTATGGGCACACGTCAATTACAAAAATCCCGAAAATAATCGTCATGATATTCGTTATTACGATGGTAAAAATCACGGAAATATCAAATATCCAATTATTACAGATGAAGTTCAAGATTACATTAATATATGTAAACATAGGATTAGCCAATAAAGCCTGTATTTCTAATAATTCAGACCATAATAAAGATGATACTTGTATTTACGATCCTATTGACACAGAAATAAATGATAAACCCGATCTCGATGACCCAGATACTGATAATAAAGAAATTTCTGATAATAACCTCAACTCAAGTTATGTTAACAAAATAAAATATACTTCTTTCCTAAATATTTTCAGTATATTTATAGTATTCATTATTTGCCAATTACATATTACATTTTTAGAATTTTCAATATTTTGTCAACTTTCATAAAATTACTCCTTATGTCATTTTAAAAAATATCCATTTAATTACTATAAATTTAATTCAATACTCAAAACTATAAATACTTGTGGACAGAGAAAAGAAAAGGAACATAGAATATATGAACATAATGTATTAAAATATACAATAATATTTATCCAATTTAAAGAGGTTAATCACAAATGCACATTTTAAATCCACTTATAATCCAAAACAGTACTTGAATATACAACATTAATTTATAATTAAATTAGAATTAATATATAATAAATTACTTATAAATGAAAAATATTATAATTAATTTGTGTTTAATTATTCTCCCAAAATATTATTAAAAAGTGTAAATATGGTATAATATCACCCTTCAAGAGAAAGGTTTCCATCATACAAATGGTAATATATAAACCATATTTTATAAGAGATGTTTTAGATACATCTAATATTAATGGTGTAATAATATTAAATACTTAGTTTTAAGGGAAAATTATTTGATTACAAATATAATTAAGAAATTATTTTAATAATATTTAAATCGAATTAAAGAAATTAAAAAAATGTAATAATATTTTATTCATGTAAAATTAAAGGATTATTTTAGAATAGAAATAATTAATAGCTTAATAATATCAAGTTAATATTATAAACTAGAAAAACTTTATATTCACATATTCACCAGTAAACCAATTTATTCATTATAGAATAACTAGGTTTAAGGGGGAATGTTACAATATGTGAATTTATATATTAAATGAATCTAGAATAATAATTAATATAAACATAATATAATGTAATTAATTAAAAGTAATCTAGAACAAGCCGCATTTTTAGTATGAATAGATGCAAATTTCATTATGTTGAACATTGCTAATCACCTATTCATATTTATCATAAATAACCTCATTAATAAACCTTCATAATTTAATTATATATAATTAATTTGAATAATTGAAATTAATATAGATATGTTGTAAATGTATATAAAGACATAATATAAATAAAATACACGTGATGTCATATGTAGAATCGAAATTAATTATTAATATAAACCTTATTTATTAATATTTATATTAATTATTATATAAATATATATTATTTATAATTAAATAAATAATATTTTTAATAATTGAAATGTAAATAACTGAAATTGAGATTTCAATTCAGGTATAATTTCAACAAAATAAATTATCATTTTAATAAATGATACCTTTTATGTTCATTCCTTTCCAAATTTGGGACGGTCTATTTTTTTTATATTTTTTTTTTTTTTTTTTTTTTAGAAAATTTTATATTCTAAATTAAATAATTATTACTTTTAATAATAATATTTTTTATTTTTTTATTAGTTTCTTACATATTTTTTTTATATTCCTTTTCTAATGCTTTTATATATTTTCAATATTTATATTAGTTTTACAAAAAATGTTTCATTAATACTCCGAAAATTATTTTTTTTTGTTTATTTTATTTATACAATGATTTTTAATTATTTTAATTTTTACAAATTTAACAATTTATAACTAAATATAAGCAATAATTTATTATTTTGTTATTTATAAATAAAGTATAAATTATAGCATAATATTTACTATTTATAATTAAAATAAAGTTTAATTATATTTTATTTTTAACCTAAGATTATTTACATAATTTAAAGTTTAGTGCCCAACAATTTAAGATATTTTACTATTTCCTTGTTCTGATTTTCCACTTCTCCATTAGATGCTGGATGATAAATTGCTGTATAGTAAACATAGATATCATGCAAGTCAAGAAATGCTTTGGTTTTATCAGAATAGAATTGGGGTCCATTATCAGTCACTAATATTTCAGAAACACCATGCCTGGTAAATACATTCTTCAAAAATCTAATTACATTGTTAGAATCAGTAACTTTCAAAGGCTCTGTTTCTTCCCATTTGGTGAAGTAATCTACTAGCAAAATAATATACCTATTGCCTCTTTTAGTTTTGGGTAAGGATCCTATCAAATCCAATCCAACTTTTGTGAAAGGAAGACATGATTTAGTGGGTATGCTTTCAGTATTCTTGTTATAAATCCGTCAATTAAATCAGATTATAACATTAAAAAAAATCACTACAATTTAAACAAATAAAAATAAGTAATTTCTTTTATTAATAAATTCTTTTATTAATTATAAATTTCTCTTATGTTATTAACTGTAAAATAGTTATTAACTAATTCATCGATTTAATTGAGAAAAATTACATATATTTATATTTTTTCTTATTGTATTAAATAAATTAATTGTACGAAAAATTAAACTATTTAATTAATTAAAGATTTATTAAATCTTTACAATTCTGATTTTATTTTTGTATTTTGTACATTTGACACTTAAAACAACATTTAAAATATAAATGAACAGTAATTTGGTTTCAACCTATGATATGTTTTATATACACCTTCATGTCCGATACTGTGAACAGTTCCTTCTATATCTGTAACACTGTACTTTTTCTTCCATATTTTTAAGAGCCCTACTTACAAAATATAATGGCTTTTCCATTCCTTCTTCATCTTTATGCATAATGACTCCTCCTATCCCACTACGAGATGCATCTGTCCGAATAATAAATGGCTTATCAAAGTTTGGTGGTACTAAAATTGGTGATTGAATTAGTCTTTCTTTTAAAATTTCAAAGGCAATGTCTGCTTCATTACTCCATTTGAATTCAGTACTTTTCTTTAACAATTTGAAAAAAGGTTTTGTTATCAAGGCAAAATTTTTGATAAATTTCCTGTAAAAGTCCACAGCTCATAAAAACGAACGCAATTGTAACGAATCTAAGAATTTTAGAAATCAGAATAATAATCTAGTGGTTAGTTACATTGACCATGACCAATATTGCATGGGTTCGACTCTGACTTCAACCCATTTTACAAAATTATTATTTTAAATAATTATTAATAATATTTTCTATAACTTTCTTCTGTAAAAAATTATAGAATTTCATGAATTTTCTTGATTAATTTATTTAATCAGAAATCATTAAGAAAATTCTAATTTTATAAATTCTATTATTACTTTTATCATATGATTCATTTTTTATCAATTAAAATCTTATTCTAAGAACTTTTTATACTTTTTTATTCAAGAAACTATTTTTCCGGAAAAAGTATAAATATGAGTGATTTCCTCAACAAAATATTTTTTCTTTGTGTTTTTATTTTTTTAAAAGATCAATATATAAGTAATGTTATAGTTATTTAATATTTTAATAAAATTCTTATTAATAAAATATATATTTTATAAAACAAATTTTTTTCATTCATATTACTTATATACTTATTGTGTCGACCTGTTGGGTCAACAAAGTTTTTCTGTTTAATATTATTAATAATTAATTCCCTTTAATAATATTAATCACAAAAACGTTATAGCAATTGAGATATTTTATTTTATTTTATTTTATATACTTTTACTTTATATTATTACATTAATATTTATTTTATTTTATTTTATTTTATTTTATTTTATTTTATTTTATTTTATTTTATTTTATTTTATTTTATTTTATTTTATTTTATTTTATTCAATCTGTTCTTTATATTTAATATTCTACTATTTATTTTATTTTATTTTATTTTATTTTATTTTATATACTTGTACTTTATATTATTACATTCAATATTTATTTTATTTTATTTTATTTTATTCAATGTGTACTTTATACTTATATTCTACTATTTATTTTATTTCATTTTATTTTACTTCATTCAATCTGTACTTTATACTTATATTCTTCTATTTATTTTATTTTATTTTATTTTATTTCATTCAATCTGTACTTTATACTTATATTCTACTATTTATTTTATTTTATTTTATTTTATTTTATTTTATTCAATCTGTAATTTATATTTAATATTCTATTATTTATTTTATTTTATTTTATTTTATTTTATTTTATTTTATTTTATTTTATTTTATTCAATCTGCACTTTATATTTATATTCTACTATTAATTTTATTTTATTTTATTTTATTTCATTTTATTTTATTTTATTTTATTCAATCTGTACTTTATATTCATATTCTACTATTTATTTTATTATATTATATATACTTATATTATTATGTTCTTTATTTATTTATTTATTTGTTTATTTATTTATACATTTATTTTTTTTACATATAATTGATTTTTTATGGCGTTAACAAAAAATTTTACAAGCCATTAAAAATAAATGGTGTATTGAAAATTTATGCACCACATTCGTTTACATCATATTAATGTGATGCATTTCGACATAATTTATGTGTAATCAACATAAATTTTGTACAATGTGTATTATATATGTAATACGCCACATCTTTCAACGTATATTTTTATATATTATATTTTAGCATTAAAAAAATAAAAGAATAAGTTTTCTGTTAAGAATTTTATTTTATTTTATTATTATATTTTATTATTAAATATTTTAATAATAAAACCATTTCATTTTATTTTATTTAAATAAAATAAATAAAATTTTATATTTTATTATTAAATTAATTAAATAATAAAATAAAATTTGTATTTCTAATCCTTTATTGATTTAATAATTAGGTATAAACAATAAATAAAAGAGCTTTGTTTTCTCATAAGTTTCAACTGGTATATACATATCTGTTTAAATTAACATCAATAAGAATAAAAATAAGAATTTGTTTGGATTCGGTATATGAAACAAATGCAATAAAAAAATAATTTGTGAATATGTAGATAAATAGATATGATAATTATATTTGATTTTTTTTTTATTATATTGATTACTTCTTATACATTATTGAATATATTAATAAGATGAATAGATTTGATGATATAAAGATATAATAAAAGCCCTTTGATAATTTTTAAATTAATGAGACATTTTCAAATGTTAAATTATGATTATTTTATGGTTTTTAGATTTATTAATTCTTCTTAAAGAACTTTATTAGAATTTAGTCAATAAGTTTGGGAGAGTCTTTGATAAGGAATATTATAGAAATAATTATTTTTTAAGTGATATATTGAAATAGTACAAGTATTAAGGAATACACTGTAAATATTTATGATTTCTTTTTATAAATAAAAGAAAACTTAATTGGTCATAGATTTTCCAGTTTTTTTAAATGATATTAAGATATAGTATGAAAAATTATATCAATTAGGAAGTAATAATATTTTTGTTATTTTAATATATATTAAAATTTTATTTATCAATAAACTTTAATTGATAATAGAATTTTATTTAAATATAATAATCTATTTTAATATATTATTAATTTATTTCATTTTTCATTATTGAAAATATAAATAATCATAGGAAAAACCTTATTTATTAAGATTACACAAAATTTGTACTTTAACATATAAAAAATCATATAATTAATTAAAAATAATTTAATTTTGTATTTATTCTTCTTTATAACCAATTAGATTTTTTATTATATATCATTTCGTTTTTTTTTTTTTCTATCTTTAATAATTAATTGTTGACAAAATATATGAAATTTGGGTTTTATGTTTTATATATCATGTTTTAATATATAAAAATTAATGAAAATCAATAATTTTTTTTTTATTTTTTTATTTTTTTTTATACAGCCGCAATTATTGTGAATGACTTTTATATAATATATTTATTTATCTCTATATAATATAAAAATTACGTTAAAATAATTATATTTTTAAATTTCTTTTATATATGTATTTTTTTTTAAATATAAATAATTAGTAACAAGATTATTATTATTAAGTATATTATATATAATTATTAAAAATTAATAATTGTATTTATATTTTATTTACTTCATTTTACAATAGTTTAATACAATATATTAGAATCATTTATAAATAAATAAATAAATAATAATAATAATTAAAATATATATATATATACAATTATTTTCAATATTCTATAATTAAAAAAAAAATTTATATTAACAATAATAATGGAAATTATACTAAAAGAACTATAGAATAATAATAAATAATAATAATAATAATAATAATAATAAATAATTAAAAAGCCGCATTTTTTATACTAATTAATTGTGGATTTGTTTTAGTGAACATTAATATTTTCGTTTGTATTTTATTATTTTTAAGTAAATTTATTAATTAATTTAATTTATTTCTATATATATATATATGTTTAAATAATATATAATTTTTTTTATGTTTCCATATTTATTTCCATATAAGAAAATCATTATTTTGATATTCTCTTATATATATTAAAATATATGATTAAATCTTTGTTTTTTTGAAACCCTTTTTACCTATCATATTAGTATAAAGATAAAACAGTCGTTTATAAATAAAACGGCATTTTTTTTAAAAAAAGTCATTTATTATATGTTTCATACAGATATAAAATTTATTGATATATATAAAGTAGATATATATACATATCACTGTCAAATATATTTACATTTATTAATCTAATTAATCAAATAAATATATCTTCAAATTTGAATTTAATATTTTTTTTTCTTTTTAAATATAAATATTTTAAGTAAATAACCTTTCATTTATATAATAATACAGTACTATCAAAATTATTTTGCATACTATAATTCGATTTATGTGATGGTTATTTAAATATTAAATAATCATTTAAAATAATATTTTCTTTAATTTGATAAAAATGTTACAAAAAATTGAAGGTACATAAAATATGTAATAGTAAAAACATAAGTAATACAATAAAAATTAATTGATTAATAAATATTGCATATATAAAAATATATAAGTAAATTTTATTAATACTGTTTTTATTTATTTATATCTTTTAGTGTATTCTTTAGAAATTAATGTTTTTATTTTTAGACTTATATTTTTTTTTTTCCTTTTTTATTTTTTTTTAAAAAAAACAAATTTTATTTTTTATGATATTGGTTTGGAAATGAGACTTTTTTTATTTATTTTTTTTTTAATTTATAATATACATTATTTAAAAAATAAATAATAAAATTTTTTTATTTACAATTATATTAATATATATATTTATATAAGTTGAAGATCACTAAGGAAATATTAATCAGAAAAATAATAGAAATTATAAAATATTTAATTCTAATATTAGATAAACCTAAAATTTTATGAATTTCTTATTGTATATAGTATGACTTTTATAATTCATTTGTCATATATTTATATATTTCCAATATATTTTCTTTAATGAAAAGTATTATATACTATTTTATTAAAAGAGATATTTTCATATAATTATAAATAGCTAATATTAAAATTGTTTATTACTATATTAGAATTAAATAATTATATTAAAAATTATTTTATTTTTTTGATAATTTCAATATATAAAAATTATTACAATATTATTTGATTATAAATAAGTGTAATAAAGTATAATTAAGATAATCTTATATTAGCGAATGAAAATATACGTATTTAATTATCTTTTTAACTATTTTCTTAATAATAAAAATTGGAAATATAATACTAAATAAATATATTGTATTTATTATAATAAATATTAAATTATATAATTTAATTAATTAAAAAAATTTTTTAAAAATTAAAAAGTTTAATAATATTTTTTTAAATATTTTTTTTTATATCAATTATAATAATAGGATCAATTAAGATAAAAGACTTCATTATATTATTATTTATACTTTAAAATTCTATTTTAAATAAATTCTTTTCTTAATATATGGATTAAATGGACATATTAACTTAAATTTATATAAAATTTAAGTATCTTTTTTTTTTTTTTTATAAAATTTTATTATTATTTAAAAAATTATATATTAAATTGAAACTATTTAAAAGTTGATAAAGATAAATAATTAAAAAATTATATATCCATATATATTAAATTTCATATATTTCAATTTTATTTATTTAATGAATAATAAAAAGTACAAAAATTTAATAATAAATTATTAATATTTTTTTATTAATTTTTTTTATAACTTTAAATAATAGTAATATTAATAAAAAAAAAAAAAAAAAAAAAAATAATAATTATAATAAAAATAAATATTAATAAAAACAGATTTCATTATCATTTATTTTTCTTTTTCTTCTTCTTCTTTTTTTTTTTTTTAAAGAAATTTTTTTTATTTTAATTGTAAAAAAAATTATAGAAATATCATATCTATATCTATAACTATTATATTTTATATTTATTTTTTTAAAAAATCCTTTTATTTATTTAAACGAAAGAAATATTAGAAAAAGGTAAATAGAAAATTATTTTTTCTAAAAAATAATATAGTATATAATATTTTATTTTATCTGTTTTTTATTAACTTTTTTAAAAAATAAATAAAAAAATATTTATAATTATTTTTTAAATAAGAGTAGTTAAATTATTCAATTAATATACAATCATATTATAATTATATTAATCATATTTATTAGAAAACAAAGATAAAATTATAATAATTCATTATCCCTATAATCATATAATTATTAATCTACCTTTTATTTTATATTTCTTTTATTATAATATAGTTCTTTGAAAAGAGTAATAAATTTTAGCTAAACAAAAAAGAAAAAAAAATAAAGTAAAATAACGAAGAATGAGTTATACAAATATCCCTCTTCCTATAAGTGAATTCGATTTTTATTATAAAACTAAAAATGAATTGTATTATCTTGAAAATTATTTAAGTTTATTATATAGAAACAATACTGATAATATTAAAAATTCAACTCAAAAAGGGTCGGCTATAGTAAGCGATAATAATAGTATGACACCAAATACTTATGAATGTAAATATTATAATATTTTAATAGTTATTATTATAATATCTAAGTTTAGTAATGGTTATTTAAAAATATTATTATTACTGTTAAATTCTGTATTATTTAATATTAACTATTTTTTAATTGTTCATTTTCTTTTCTTTCTTTTTAGTTAAATATAGCAATAATAATAATAATAATAATAATAATAATAATAATAATAAAATCAATCATAATAATTTTATATCACAATCTTATACTCCTATACAATCACATAAATTATCTCCAACGCAACAACAACAACAATATCATTCCAATATGAATCCAAATCCGATAAGAAAAAACTCCATACAAAACAGTGAACCTAATTTTCAATATCTAACCAATTCTAATTGCCATTTTTCAAAGTCATCAGGACCAATTTTCATTTCTCAATGTCGTCCTCATTCACATCAATATTTTGATAAAATCTCAAATGGTGATAATATACAGAATTTAGAGAGAAATATGAATATTAATGGACTAAGAAAAAATAATTATTCAATAGAAAATATTAATATGAATAACAATATGAACGGTATAACTAATGTTAATAATATAAATAATATAAGTTATATGAGTAACATGAATAATATGAATAACATGAATAATATGAATAATATGAATAATATGAATAATATGAATAATATGAATAATATGAGTAACATGAATAATATGAATTATGTTGAATATATGAGCAATGGCAATATAAATATAAATAATAATAGAAATAACATGAATGGAATGTGAACATAAATAATTCAAATAATAATATTAATAATATGCATAGTCCAAATAATAACAATATCAATATGAATATGAATATTAAGTAAAGGATTATTAATTATTGATATTACATAATCATTATAATATCATTGAATTTATCTTTATGAAATAATTTTTAAAAGATTTTAGAATTGGAAATAATAGATCTTTTGTTTTGAGTTGATTATTATATATTTAAAATAACAAACAAATTTTTTATCAATATTTGATAGAAATTTATATTTGTTATAATATATATTAATATATTATATTTCTTTTAATATAAACCTATTTTTCTCTTATAAAAAATTTATTTAATATATAAATACTTATTTTAATATAAGGTTAACTATTATATAATCATAAATGTTAAATAGAATATATAAATTAATCTATAAAAATCTCACATTTATGTATTTTTATTTATATAAAAATAAAAATTATTGAATTCATGAAAATTCAAAGTATTTAATTTTGTGAAATTCTTGTTATTTATTATTTTTTTTTCTCTCATTACTATAAATTTTATATTATTTTTTTTATAAAAAAATTAACTATATTTTATATTTTCTACAATGAAATAATAATTTTTAAATTAATATTGAATATTATTAATATTTAGTACTAATATAGATATATTAGTACTATATTATGCAATGTATTTTATTAAATAAAAGATATATTGAAATATTGAGTTTTACTATCATTATTTATCAATAATTATATTAATAAAAAATATAATACAATAACAACAATAATAATAATAATAATAATAGATATAATATTACTATTATTTATTTTTTTAATAAACGAAATCTTTTAAAATAAAAAATAATTATATAAATTCATTAAATAATAATGATTTCTTAATAATAGATAGATAATAAATTATAAGTAAATAATAAATAATAAATAATAAATAATAAATAATAAATAATTAATAATGAACAAAAAGTGATAAAAGTAGTATAAAATTAAAAATAATATATTATCCGTTTTTATTATTGATGTTTATTTTTTTTTTTTTTTTTTTTTTTTTTTTTTTTTTTTTTTTTTTTTTTTTTTATGTAAATTTAATTTAAAAAATATTATATTGTGGAGGAGTGAACCAATATTATATAATAAAAGGGGAAATATATAGTAATATAATAATTAATTTTATGTATTTTTATGAATTTTTAAACAAAAAAAAAAAAAAAAAAAAAAAAATAATTATTTTATGATTTAAAATATTGAAATTAAAATTAAAGTTTATTTTTTTTTTTTCTTATAGGAAATTTTTTTAACTTATAAAAAATTAAAATTCATTGATAAAGTTAAAGTTTATTTTATGATTTTTAAATTTTTAATAGTGTGTTTTAAACACTTAATAATCCTGTCGAGGAATTATTTTATATTGATTTTTTTTTGATTTTTTGATTTTTTATTTTTAAATTTTATTTCTTTAATTTTATTTTTTTTTTTATTTTATTCTTTTAATTTTATTATTTTAATTTTATTCTTTTAGTTATATTTTTTTAGTTATATATTTTTTTAAAAAATAAAATTATTTATATAATTAGTGGAATTATAGTTATTTCATATATTTTTCTCTATATAAATTTGAATGAAATTACAGAAAAAAAATGAGTAATACTAGTTTAAATCCAGAAGAAAAAGACCAATTAACCATTAATAATGGGTTAAATGATAATTTAAATGGTAATATTATATATTGAATTTTTTATTTAATTAATGTTTAGTTTCCTATAATTAATAAAATGGTAATTTTTAAAATTGTTAAATTTAATTATTAAATATTTAAAAAGATGAAAAACTAAATAAAAACGATTCCTTTTTTAGTAATGATGGAATGAATTTGGATTTAAATCCAGAAGAAGAAAAAAAGGAAGGAGTTATTGATAAAAAGAATACTCAAATAAAAAATCAAAAAAGATTAGGGAAGGAAATCCAAGAAAATTATATAATAACAAAAAAGGAAGATATTGAAGATATAAAAGAAAGAATAAAGAACGAGAAAAAAAGAGAACTATCTAGGCTAAAATATTTAGAAAAATTTAAAAATATAAGATTTCAATATTTAATTAGTCCAAAGCATGAAAATTATAATAAATTTTTGAAGGAAGGCTTAGAATATCCAGTTGTTCCTGATCGTTTATTACCAAATAAAACAGATGTTGCATATGAAAGAGATGGAATTCCTCAATTGGTATGTAATTAATGAAAATATAATTTATTTATACTTTAAGAGATTAAGAATAAAAAAGTTCATATTAATATTTATTTTTTTTTCTCTTACTTTCTTTTTTTTTTTTTTTTTTTTTTCATTATTTTTTGATAATTTTTTTAATTAATATTTTATAATTTATATATCAATAAAACAATGCTAAAATTAACAATAATTAATAATATAATAGGTTAGCCAGATTCAAAGTAAAGATGATGTTATTTGTCAAAAAGCATTAATTATTTTATGTCAAATGTTTCATAAACCTGAAAATATCTATCTTGGTTTTGTTGAAGGTAAAATTAATATTTATATATTATCGACATATTTTTTATAAATTTCTATATATATAAATTAATATTTTATCATATATATAAACTATTATCTATTTAATTAAATTAATCATAACATTAAAAACAATAATATTATAAATAGATGTTCTTAATATATCAATAAAATTGATTCATGATGAAAGAGTTTTAGTTAGACAAAAAGTTACGGAATTACTTTATTTATTTTCAAGTAAATATTATAATATATACACAATTCATATTATTAATAAACACAAATTGAATTTTTTTTTTTTTTTTATATATAATAAAAAGCTCATATATATGGTAGACAAAGATTATTAGAAAAATTAAGTATAATAAATACATTATCAACTAGTTTTTATGATACTGATGATATTGTAAGAAAAAATACTTATAATACTTTTTTAAAATTATGTGAACATCAAGATGGTAAATATTTACAACAGTTTTTATTATTTTTATTTTTTTTTTTTTTTTATAAAAAGTTAGAATAAAATTATTTCTACATAATGTTTTCTTATACAATTAAAAAATATTTACTATAAAATTTAGTAATATTTTTATATATGGTGTTTTTAATATTAATATAAAAATTATTAAATATTATAATAGGTGTTGATGCTGTATTAAGTCTATTTTTATTTAATAGATTAGTAAAATTAATTGAGGATGAAAAAATGAATTTAAAATCTATTATATTAGAAATTATTGCAAGATGTATACGATATGGAAAACCTAAAATAATGCCTGCTACAGCAATTAAATTAAATATTATTATATTCTTTAAAAATCTTTTATTATCTGGAATGAATACTGAACAAGTTAAAATAGCAACATCAAAATGTGTACAGGCTTTATGGTAAAATAAAAATTATATATATTTATAGATAAATAATTTTTAAATATAAAATAAAGGTTTCAATCAATAAAATATTTTTTTATCCAAAACAAGTTGATATAATTATTAAATTTTACATTTATATTAACAAAAATATATAATTATGTATAAATAATTTATTATAGTTATTATGAAGAAGGAAAAGAATTAGCTTGTAAATATGAACTTATTGATATTTTTGTTCAATTAATGGTTATTTCTTCTCAAGAGTTGAAAAGAGAAGCTGCTAGTGCATTAATGTGGTATGTTATTAAATAATATATATATTTATAACAAAAATAAAAATATTACTGTTTTTAATAAATTTATTGTTATATTAAATAGATAATAATAATCATTTATATATCTATATTTAACTAATAAATATTTTAATTATAATAAAATTAGGATTACTCTAAATTGTGATGCAAAAAAGAAACTTAATAGAAATGGTCTTCACTCTATTATATGGATGTTAAATGATGACAGTGACCCATCATTCCAATTATCATTAATTAAAGTATATATAATTATTAAATCAATAATTTAATATATGACAAATAATACGTTAAATTTCTTAAATAACAATAATAATAATAATAATAATATTATTATTATTATTTTAATTTATTAAAATTTCATCAATTAATTTATTTATAAAAAGATATTAACAAATTGCTCAGAAGATCCAGTCGGAAGAGAAATAATAGAATTGAACTGTTCAACAAAGGTATTTTATAATGAAATTAGAAAAAATAAAATATATATTATTTAATATAATATAATTTATATTAATAATTTATATATAAATATATACTTTGTAAAAAATTATTCATAATATATTTAATTTTAAATACATAAAAAATTTCTTTTTTTTTTAAAAAAAAAAAACAGATAAAACGATTAGCAACTTCATCTAAATCAGAATTAATTTTAAAGGCAGCAAGAATTGCTCTAAGTGTTATATATTGGAAACCATGGAAAAAATATAATTTTGAGGAAGAAAGCAAAAAGTTTATATTATAAAAACATCATCAATAAATTCTTTTTATTTAAATAGAAATATTTATTGTTTTCATCTTTAGTATTTTTATTTTTTCTCTCTTAAAATACATAAATATCACCATTATCAATATATATATATTTATATATATATTGATAATTATATTTAATTTAAAATAAAAATAATTACTTTATAAAGTAACCTATTATATATATGTATATATTACTAAATACTTTTTTAAAATTAAAAGTTATTATTTTAATATAACAAAAAAAAAAAAAAAAACAATTTAATATCTTCTACAGATTAGCATTCTTAAATTTCAAAGAAATTTTTTTTTATTGATAAATTTTAATATATATATTTATATATTTTTATATTATTATTTTATTTTAATTTTCATTATTTTTACTTTTATTTTTTATACCTTCTAATAAAGTATAAAAAATTATATAGGTATCAAGTTTAAATATTTAAAAAATAATATGTTCTATTATGATTAAAAGAATATTTATTATAATTAAAAAATAAAAAAATAAAGAAGTAATAATTAGATAAATGAAATGTATATACAATGATTATATTTGATAAAATATAAAAATCTTTAAAAATTTACAATTACAATAATTAAACATAATAAAAATACAGAAAATAAATAAATAATTCTATTTATATATTTGATAAATATGAAAATTAAAAGTATAATATTAAATAAGAAAAGTATAGATTGAATAAAATAAAATAGATAGTAGAATATATGCGAAAAAAAAATACGGAGTGAATAAAATAAAATGAAATAAAAAATAAAATAAAATAAACAAATAAAAGAAAGGAATAATTAGTTTTGATAATTTCATAAATCTAAAGAATCAAAAACTTTTTACTGGTAATATTTTAAAAATTCAAGCAAAAAAAGTGTTGTTTCAAATGCTATACATTTTTATACACAAGTTTCTCTGTAATAATTCTTTCTGTTTACTTTGATGAATATAAACAAGATTATTTAATAAATGAAACAAAAAATATATTTAAACAAAATTTTGGTATAATTTTTTAAAAACTCATTTATAGCCGTATTTTAAAATTTATAAATATATAAATGATTTTTTAATAAAATTAAGCGTTTCTAATTTAATATTTCTGGAAAAATATTTAATAATCTATGTATATATTTTGTTTTAAAAACAAATTTTAATTAAGAGAAAAAGAAATCATCAAAAATATGAAATTATTAATAATTAGTCACTTTCTTTATTACATTTTATTACATTTTTAACATCAATATTGGATACTTATAATAATTTCATAATTTATATTAAAATTTCAGAATGTCAGATTTATATATTAAAAACTATTAATATTAATAGTTTCTCAGTTATATATTATTAGCCTTACACTATTTATTTATATAACGAAAATATAATTAAGATAAATTATTACTACTGTTTAAACAAAAAAATTTCAATAAATAAATAAAAATAGCAACTATAGTACAATATTAAGCTATATAAATAATTTTATTAATATATTTACTTATTATGTGATATAGCAAAAAAATTAAATTTCTAAAATTTCTATTTTCATATATATTAGTTGAAATTATAATATAATTTATTTGTAATGATAATAATAGGAATAATTAATAATAAATAGTTTTTTTTGCTTTTATTTTTTTATACTATGTAAGTAATTTTATATACTATACTTTAATATATTAATATTTCATATAATAATACATTAAATTTAATTAATAATATTTTTTTTTAAAAAAAAAGTTTTATTTTTGATATTATATTATTTATATTTAAAAATTTCCCTATCACTTTTTTTTATTCTTAAATAAATAAGCCTTTCAATTTTTGACTTTACTCTTTGAATGTTTAAATAGTTGAATATGCCATTTAGAATTTTTCTTTTTCTTAATATCTTCATCTTTTTCAATAGCTACTTTTTTAATATTTTGAATTGATCTACTATTTGTATGAATGGTATCATCACTACTATAATTATTATTACCATTCATTGAGAAATTGCTGTTACTTATTGATGTACTAGGATATGATCTTGAAATTTCTATAGAATTATTAATAGTTTCCTCAGAATCCACAATATTATCAGAATTAACGTTTAATTTATCCTTGTTATCTTTACGCTTAGAATTATTTTTACTAGATTTTTTCTTTTTATCGGATTGTTTCTTTGGTTTTATTAATACTAGTACTTTTTTAAAGATGTTTCCTTTTTTATTATTCTGTTGATAAACCACAAGAGTTTTGTTTGAGTCTGCAGCAATATTATTTTCATTATTTTCATTATTTTCATTACTTTTATTATTTTCATTATTTTCATTATTTTCATTATTGTCTTTAAAATAGAAATATTAAATTATTTTTAATAAATATAATAATTTTATTATTATAATTATTAATATTACTATTATTTTTATTATTATAATTTTTATTGTTTTTATATATATTAAAATTACTATTATTACCTTTTTTAGAAGAATTATCATTCTCATAATAATTAGATGATAAAGAATATACTGAGTCTTGATCACTGTAATTATTAATAATATCGGATTGATTAAAATTGTTATCCATATTATCAGAATCTTTAAATGCATTAAGAGATTTTTGTGATTGTATATTTATTAATTTTCTATTAGAATTTGCAATATCATGTGGTATATGTTGATTTTTCATGGAAGCGTCAATATTTCCATTTGAATTAAGATTTCTTACAATATTAAGTTTAGCCTTTGATACTGTTTCAATTGAACTCTTTACATTATCAATATTATAACAATTGCTATTATTAGTTATTTCTTTAATACTGCTTATACTACTAATATGGCTATGCTTTCTATAACCGTATGAACTTATGTTATTATTGATGTTTGAACTACTTCTATTCATATTCATACCTACTGAGTTGTTAGTATTAAGTGTCATGTCACTCATCACGATGTTTCTATTATTTCTAATATTATTATTTATATTATTAATATTTATATTACTACCGTTCATATTTGATAAAACTTTAACATTATTATTATTAATGATGTTTCCATTTCCAATATTATTCATCATCATATTACTATTACTTTTATTGATATTATGATTCAATGATCCATTAACAATGTTTGCATTACTAGGGAAAATATATTTAGAGAAGAAAGATTTTTCTTTCGTGAAAAGTCGTTGAGAAGAATTTATAGAGGGTAGAGGTTCAATACTGTATTGATTATTTTGTTTATTAAATATAATATGAGTAAGAGGTTGAGAGTAAGAGTATTTATGATTTGATTCGGTTAAAGTATGGCAATTTCTTAATTTAGACGGACTATTTGAAGAAAATATGTTTTGGAACGATTTACTTTTTTCATATAATTTATTATAAGTTGAACCATGTAAATTACTATTAATAGTATCTATTGGTTTAGGTGATAAACTATTATTATTAGTAGTAGGTCTTCCATTTCTTGAGGAGAAGTCATAGCTTGCTTTTTTAGAATGATGTTGCAAATAAATTCCTTTCTTTTTATTTGTTTTTAGTTTAATAGATATCATTGAATTGCTTATATTTTTTTCTGTCCTATAATGTTTACTGAGGCGAGGTTGAAGATTAATTAACGCCTTTTCTTTTAAGGATTGGAATCTTTCATTACCAATTAAGCGTTTCGTATCAGGTGCTTTTTGGAATAAACGTTTAATGAATATTGTACGTAATACAATATCACTACGTTGCTTCATTTGACAATATTTTAAATTAGAATTACAATTAACTAAGGATTTATGCTCACTGGTACCCATAACTTTTCTGTTAAATTCATAACGTAATGGCTCCACTACTTGATATTTTTTATCTAATGAGAGCGAATGAAAAATTTTATTCTTCAAAGGACGATTAAACATGCCATTCGTTATTGCTTCTTCGTCAATTATTATAAATGGAGGTAAGCAGTATCCATGAACTAATGGCTCTCTTGTAATACGACGCTTTAACCAAGTTCTTACTGAATTACTATCTGGATATTGGCTTAGTGCTAATTTATAAAATACAATTTGTTCTAATTCTTTATTACAATCAATAAGATATTTTAATTGGAGAAGATAATAACGTAATCTAAATAATGATTGACCATATTCATTAAGAGTATATGCACTTTCATTTTCTTTTTCAGCTTTCTTTTTTTCTAATAGTGATAAATCATCTTGTGACATTTTTATATCTTTATTTGCTATAACGGATTCGAGTGATAATTTAATAATACTTTCAGTACTTAAGGTATTACTGTTATTAATAGAAGAAGTATTAGATTTATCTAGTTTTATGTCCTTTTTCGAATTATTCTCTGGAGTATTTGTATAATCATTATTCTGATTTGGTTTTTCATCCATCATTTTTTCTAAAATTAAATCTGTATTTTTAATACTATTATTAATTTTATTATTATTAATTAATTCTTCTTTATTCTCTTCAAGATTTTCTTCTAATATGTTATCTTCATCTTCTTCATTTTTCATTAATTTATTATCTGGGAACTCATCTGTTAAAATATCTTTATTTTTTTAAAAAAAAAAAAAAATAATTAATATATATATTTTTTATTTTTTAATTATATAAAATCATAGCAATTAAAATAAAATTAGAATATTGAAAGTTGAATTAATCTAATATATATTATCTATCTTAGTATATTAATTTAATTAATAAATTTAATTTTTATTAACAATATTTATGTTTATTAATTTATATTTACCATCTTCATTTGATAATACATTAGAATTAAAAAGACTTCTATTTGAAGAATTAAAGAAAGGATTAAGTTTTTCTTTAGTAAATTTTTTAAGTTTTACTTTAAGAGAAATTGAAACAGGTTGTGTTAAATCTGAAGTACTTAAAGATCGAGATAATTTTTTTTTTGATGATGAAGTTGAATCATTTCTTTTAAAATAGATTTGACAATCGGATTTTAATTTTCGTAATTCCTTGGGATTATACATTAATTGATTATTATCTTCTGGATTCAAAGAAATATTAGCATTAAAATTTTCAAAATTAATGGATTTTGACTTAAGTTCATCTTTTCCTTCCAGTGATTCCATCGATGGTAATTTGTTTGATTTTATTGGAAGATCAGCATTATTTTCCTTTACTTCTATTGTTGGAGTTGATTTATTTTTTGCTAATTCCTTCAAATCGCCAGTCTCACCTTGATTAGGATGAACTTTCTTAGTTTCATTTTTTTTACTACCCTCAATAGCTTTAAATTCACCACTCTCATCTTCATTAATACTCTTATTACTATTAATTACATCAAAAGGTCTAATAGATAAATAGAAATGATTAATTTTTTTAATATTTTCATCCGAATCATCGAAGTAATTGAAATGTTGATTTTTTTTAATTCCGAATTTTTGAGTATCTAATTCATCAAATATCCATGTTAAAACATTTACAACATTAGTTTCATTTGACGATTCCATGATATGGTTTTTAAATTTTTATTTAATATATAAATAGTTTTCATAAATGGGAAAAAAATTCTGTTGTATATAATAATTATTTAAGCATTATTACATAATATTTTAAATATATTTAAAAGAACATTATTAATTTAGAATAAATATATTTTTATAATATATTTACTAAAAATAAAAATAAAAAAAAAAAAATTATTATTATACCTTTTTAATTTTTTTTTTTTTTTTTTTTTTTTAATTTTTTATAAATAAAAATAATAGTACAATTTAATATTTCTTAATAAAAATATTAAGTAATCATTGATAAAAAAAATATTTACTTATTATTATTATTATATTAATTTTTAGAATAAATATATTATTCAAATATAGATATTATTTATTAATTATTACATAGGAAAAATAAATTTCTCAAAAAAATTTATATAAATTAAGTCAAAATTTTGTATTTTTTAAAGCATTACTCAATATTTTATAATTAAATATTATTATTTATATATATTTATTAACTATGTATTAAATTAAATGAGTGCTTTAAAACTCGATAGTAATTTCATCTAATAAGCATAAAATAATATTTATAAAAAAAATTATTTCATTTCTTGTACAATATTTATTATTATTATTAATATTTAATAAATATCATATATATATTTGTATTTTATTTAAATTATTTTTTGTTTAAAAAAAAAATTATTTATAAAAATATTTAAAACTATTTTTTAAAAAAATATATATAAAGCAAAATATAAAAAAAAAAAAAAATGAATAAGTATTATAATTTGTACATAATTCAATTATTAAATAATTATTGTATTAATTTTAATAATTATTTTAATAATTGTTAATTATGTAGTTTTATTAGTATATAATTAAAATTATATTTCAATATTATATAATTTTAATTATATACTAATAAAAAAAACTACGTGTTTTTATTTCTTTTTTTGTTAATACTATTAACCATTAATATCAATATTATTAATATAATTTTAATTATTTATTATAATAAATATCAGCTATATAGGAAAAATATATATGATTAAGCTTTTCAATATATTTTAAAGTGTATTTAAAAAAGTTTATATCAAAAAAAAAAAAAAAAAAAATAAAATAAAATTTTAAAAAAAAAAAAAATATTTCGTACAGTTTTTTTTTTTTTTATCCCTTACAATATCTGTAATTCAAATATATAATTTTATAATTAAAATGTAAATTCATATAACTCGGTAATTATAAAAGATATAATTAAATTTATATTATTTTAGCTTGAACTATTAACTTTAAAAAAAATTTTTTTTTAAAAAAAAAAAAAAATTACTAATTACTAATTAATAATTAATTAAAATATAATAATATAGATATATTTTTATATATTTATAAATATATTAATATTCCTTTTTACATAAAGCGAAAATGAATAGTAATATGATTTATTATTAATTTCTTTACATTTTTTTATTATTATAAAAAAAAAAATAAATAATAAGAATAAAAATAGAATATTAGCAATTTCTTGGAAGAGTTTTAATTTTCTACGTTAACGTATTAACTATTAATATTGTTATTTTTTACAATGAAAATAATACAAATAATATATAAATCACATGAAATAATATATTTATGTATTATTTTTATAAATTTTATGTTTTTTAATTTTTTTTTTTTTAGAAAATACTTTTTTTTAAGTTCAAACTCTTGTTAATTATAATTATATTAAAAAGAAAAAAAAAAAATGGTAAATAAGAATTAATTTTTAACAAGAATATTATATATATATTTTTGGAAATAATAAGTAAATGGGTAAATAAAAAATATATATTTATAATAATTATTATTATTTTTAATTTTAAATTATTTTATATAAATTTTAGTCATACTTTTTACCACATCTTCATTCTGGTTGGCATGTTGACCAAGCAATTTTAAATGAAGAAGAAAGAGTCGTAGTTATTAGATTTGGTCATGATTGGGTATGATTAATAATAATTGAAACATTTAATTCTTTTTTTTTTTAAGTATTTTATTTTATTTTGTTCAAATACTATTTAATTTTATTTCAAATTAATTTAAATACATAAATTATTTCATTATTAAAATTCTTATTTTAATCATATATATTTTTTAGTTTTAAATATAGAATAATCTTTTTATTCAAATAATAATAAAAAGTGAGATTTTTAAAATAGAAATAATTAAATTATAAGTTGAAAGATTAAATGTATTAATATATATTATTATTATTATTATTTTAAATTTATATTTTTTAAAAACAATTAATATATTCAAATTTAAAATGAAAAGGACCCAACATGTATGAAAATGGATGAAATATTATATTCAATTTGTGAAAAAGTTAAGAATTTTGCAGTTATTTACTTAACAGATATTACTGAAGTTCCAGATTTCAATAAAATGTATGAATTGTATGACCCTTGTACTGTAATGTTCTGTAAGTGTTAATTTAAAAATTTAATATAATATTAATTCAAAATATTATTTAAATTTCTTTTTAAAAGTTAAAATTAATTACTATATATATATATATAAAGTCTATCGTAATAAACATATTATGATTGATTTGGGTACTGGTAATAATAATAAGATTAATTGGGCACTTGAGGTATAAATAAAATAATATAAAAATTGAAATATATATATATATATATTTTATCTAATAAAAATAACTTTTATAGCAAAAAAAAAAAAAAACTAAATTAATCATTTTAATAATATGAAAATAAATATACTAATTAATCCAAATAGGACAAGCAAGAAATGATTGATATTATTGAAACTGTGTATCGTGGTGCAAGAAAGGGTCGTGGTCTTGTTGTTTCACCAAAAGATTATTCAACCAAGTACAAATATTAGATTTCATTTTATACTTTATGTAATTAAATTTAATTATTTTTTTTTATAAAAAAAAAAAAAAAAAAAAAAAAAAAAAAAAAAAATCTATTATTTAAATAATACAAGACCATTTTATATTTATTTAAAATACCAAAAAAGAAAAAAAATTATTATTATTATTATTGTTACAGTATTCTTTTCTTTTTTCTTTTTTTTTTTTTTTTTTGAGCACTAATGATTACATATTATTAAATTTTTAATAATTGTATAAAGCAATGCAAATAATAAAAATAAAATTTAAATTGATTATATAAAAATTTTATATTGGTTTTTATTAAATTTTTATTTAATAATATATATATTTTTTTTAATTTTATATATATATTTTTTTTTATTTTTTTATTTATTTATATTTTTTCGCATTTATTAATAATTGTTAATAAATTAAATAAAATTATTGAAATTTAAATAAATAATTAATTTATTATTATTATTATTATTATTATTATTATTATTATTATTATTATTATTATTATTATTATTATAATTATTATTATAGTTATTATTATTATTATAATTATTATTATTATTATTATTATTATTATAATTATTATTATAATTATTATTATAATTATTATTATTATTATTATTATTATTCCCTTTGGAAAATGATTTATTTTATAAAGTCATAAAAGATAGTTATTATTATTTCCATTTATATATATATATATATATCTATTTATTTTATTTATATACTTTTTTATTTTATTTTTTAATCTATTTTAAAAAAAAAAATAATAATAAAAATAAATAAAATAAAAAGTAATATAATTTTAAATAATTAAATTATGATTATTATATTTTAATATTTATATATATATATATATATTTTTTTTTGCTAATATTTTATATTAAGCAAATTTGTTAAAATATGTAACTTATATAATACTTAATTTATATTAATTTATTATCACTATTTATTCATATTTATTATTTACTATTATTATTATTCTATATCTCCGTGTTTTTCTTTTATATTTTGAATAATTTTATGGTATTTTTGAAGATCCAATATCCAGTTATTACACTCTTCCTGTGTTTCCGAACAAAGAATCATTGCTTTTCCTTCAGTAATTATTTTAAAACAATATTTATGATTTTTTCCTAAAGGCTTTTCAGTTTCAATAATATCTAGAGTATCTGATAATGGTATGATTGAGATTACAACGTATTCCTTTTAAAAAAATAAATAAAATAAAATAAAATAAAATAAAATATATATATATATATATATCATATATAAAGTAAAAAAAAAAAAAAAAAAAAAAAAAAAAAAAAAAAAAAAAAATTAAATATTTATACATCATTATATCATTTAAAAAACCAAATTATATATATCATATATAATTTATAAAATAAAAAAAAATAATTTTTTTATAATTTTAGATAATTTAAATATATTTAATATTTCTTTAATATTCTATTAATATTATTATAAGTCCATTAGTAGTAGTAATGTGATGATATTCAATTGATTGAAAATTACCTTTTCATTTTTATAGCATGTTAATTTACCATTTCGTAATACAAACCACCTTTTTTTCCAAGTTTTATATTTAGAACTTTGTCGAAGAAGGTATCCTTGTCGAATAATGACATTATCATTTAATAAGTTATTCCCTGTAATAGGATTTGTAACAAAAAGATTTTCTTCACTACTAGAACAATCATCATCTTCATTTCGATTGTATTTTTCATCATAGGGTCTTGCTGACTTTATTTCGTTGTAATGACTACTATTTTTTGTTGAGTTAGAAGAATATGGATTACCACTACTTGAGGATTCGACAACACTTGCAGATTGAATAAATTTTACTTTTGATGAATAATTTTTATCTAATTCATTAGGTGAAGTTAAAATAGGATCAGGTTTATTTATATTTTTTTTAGTGGTTGAATCATTATTAGTTATATCTTCTTTATTAGTATCATGATTATTATTGCTCGTATTATTATCATTATTTATAGTAGTTATGGTATTATTATTGGTATTGTTATTAATAGCATTATTATTATTTGTATTTATTACATCATTATTATTAATATTATTATTGTTATTGTTATTATTGTTATTATTATTATCCATAGTGGAATTATTTGATGTAAGATTATTATTAGAATTATTTTTAATTTCCTTTGTTTCTTGATTTGATTTAATACTCTCTATACTTCCATAACTGCCATGTATAGTATTATTGTTGTTGTTGTTGTTGTTATTAATATTATTATTTCCTTTTAGAGACTCATAACTTCTACTTTTACGTCTATTATTGGTTATATCACCGCTAGCTTCTTTATGATGATGCTCTTTTGGACCTGTATTTATTTTTACAAGTTCTCTTATTTTTTTTATCCATTTATCTTTTTCTTCTTCACTTGTTCCTTGCATATAATATGTACGAGGTAAGGTAACAATACCAAAAACATTAGGCCTTGATACATTAACTTTACCTACTTGATGTATCGTATTTAAATCAATAACACTTATAAGTTTATATTCCTTATTTTTGTTTTTATTTTGTATTATTATTTTTTTTTTTTTTTTTATTTTTTTTTGTATTTTTTTTTTTATTTTTTATTTTTTTTTTTTTATTTTTTTTTTTTTATTTTTTTTTTTTTTTTATGAAATTTAATATTGATTTTTATATTTTATTTATTAATAGTATTGATGTTGTTATATTATCATAATCATTATCATTATCATTATCATTATCATTATCATTATCATTATCATTATTATTAAAATTATATAATATATAATACAGTATGAATATTACAATATACAAAATTATTATTAGTTTTTTTTTTATTTTTATTAAAAAATATAAGAAAATAAAAAACAATTAGTATAAATATATATTAATATTATTAATTATAATGATAATATATAATTTATTGATATATCATTTACTTTTTCATTTTTATAATAAGCCAGTTTTGTTCCTCTTAAAACAAACCAACGTTTTTTCCATTTCTTTTAATATTTTTATTTTAAATGAATTAAAAAATAAAAGTAAAAGTAAAAGTAAAAATAAAAATAAAAATAAAAATAAAAATAAAAATAAAAAAAAAAGAATTATTAGAATATTATTCTTTGTAACGTTTAATGGATCCAATATTATTACTATTATTATTATCATTTTATTACTATCATTACTATTTAATTCTTAATTATTACTTTTAATTTAGTTGAACGTATATATAAATAACCACTTTCAACAATTTTTTCAGCATTCATAGTATCTATAGCATCTACATTAAAATCACATTCTTCCTTTTCATCATCGTCATCATCATCACATACTGTATTTTGTTTAAAATCAATTGCTTCAATATCCTTATTAATTAAATTGGTATTAAGACCTGCACTTCTTCTTTTATCATCTAATTTTTTTTTTTTTTTTTTTTTTAAAAAAAAATATATTATTAAAACAAAAAATAATATATTACAAAACAAAACAAAATATATAAAAAAAATTATATAATAATAATAATAATATAATAATAATATATTTTATCTCTTAGTTATTGTTTTATAAATAGTATTAAATATATTGCCATATTATAACTGAAGTTTATATTATATATTAAAGTCATATGTATAAAAATATCACTTTAATTTACCTTCATCAGCTTTAAAATGAATTCTATTAGTATTTAAATCAGGACTTTTTAACTCTTTACTTTCCCTTGAATTCTTTTCTTGTGTAGTACTTAATATTGGAACTACATCTTTTTTAGAAGCATTACTTATATGATTTTTTAATATTGAATCTGAAAATTAATTCGATATTTCATAAAATAATTATAATATGATTTTTATTTTTTTTTTTTTTTGTAAAAAAAAAAAATAAATAAAAATAAAAATAAAATATAAAAAAATAAAGAAAGATATCAAAGACATGAACATTTTGTAAATCATTTATCGAATATAGAGACAATTTTTATTTAAAAAAAAAAATTTGTTTTTGGTATATGAAGTAATACTAATAATGATAATTATATATATTATTAATACCTTTATTATTTTCGATAGCTGTCAACTAATATAAGTTTGTTTTGTATATTTGTATATAATACATAATATGTTAAATTTATGAATTTATATTAATAATTAATAATAAAAAATTATAATAGTAGGTTTCATGTAGATAAAGCAAAGAAAAAAAAAAAAAAATATATATATATATATATATATATATATAATTTACAACATGTAATATATTTAGAAAAAATAATAATATTATTATATAAAAAAAAAAAAAAAAAAAAAAAAAAAAAAAAAAAGTCCATTAGTATATTTATAATAATTAAATAATTATTGTATAATTATTAATGGAATAAATTTAATCTTCATATATTTATATATTCACTTTTTCATTAGAAGTTGACATTTTTTTTTTTATTTTATCTTATTTTATTATTATTATAACAATTCTTTTTTATCTTATAAATTTTATTAAATTTTTTATATAATATTAATATTATAAGTTTTTTTATATTATATTTTATATTATATATGAAATTTTTTTATATAAATTTTTTATTTCATTGCATTTTTGTTTTTTGTTTTGTCTGTTTTGCTTTATAATAAAAAAAAAGTTATAAAAAAAAAATATAATAAATATAATAATTTATCACTAATTTAATAATTATATAAAAAATACTTTTATAATAATTAACAATTAATAATTATATGTATTTATAAAAGAAAAGCGATTAGTAATTAATAATAATTATACTATTAATTTTAAGTTTAATATTGCCAATATTAATAACTGGTTTTTATATACTAATAAAAAAAAAATTTTTTTTTTTATATTATTTAATTATAATAAAAAAATTTTTTAAAATTTGAAAGATATTTTTTTTTTTATTAATTACATTTAGTATTACTTTAAATGCTATTCTAATTTTAGAAATACAAAGTTTTAAAATAAAAAATAAAAAATAAAAAATAAATTTTTTTTAATTTTATATTATTTTAAATTTTTAAATTAATTAATTATATCACGTTTTATTTCATGGAATAAATGGATTATTTTTAATATATAAAGTTGAAATATGAATATTAATGTATGGAGGGTAAAACACAAATAAAATTATGAAATATTTAATTAACTCATTAAAATTATATAAAAAAAAGTTCTTTTGAAAATAAACTTCATTTTTAGTTATTATTATTTTTTTTTATTGTTTTGTATAAATTCATTTTATTCTATTTATTTATTTATTTATTTATTTATTTATTTATTTATTTATTTATTTTATTATATATATACATACTTCTTTTTTTTTTTTTTTTTTTTTTTTTTTTTTTTTTTTTTTTACTTGAGTCCATTAATATTACTTTATTAATTAAATTTTTTTCATTAAAAAACATTCATATTCATATATTGAAATTAAAAATTGAAAATTGAACATGTTAAAAATAATATATTAAAAATATATTAAAAATAAAAAAAAAAATTAAAAAAAAAAAAAGTAAAAAAATAAAAAATAATAATAATAGCCTAAAAAAATAAAAAAACATTTATTATAATATCGTTTAGAGTTTATTATTAAATACTTATTATTATGAAATAAAATCAAGAATAAGAAATTAAAAAAAAAAAATTTTTTTTTTGTTATTAAAAAAATGAAAATGAAAATAAAAATTATTAATAATAAAACTTGTAATATTAAAAGTTTAATAAAAAAATTATTATATTTGGTCTATTGACCTATGAACACTAATATATATTTATTAATAATAAAACACACAATGCTTATTTTTATTATTTTATTTTTTTTAAATGCTTTATTTTTTTTTTTTTATGTTTTTTATGTTTTTTTTTATGTTTTTTTTATGTTTTTTTATGTTTTTTTTTTTTGTTTTTGTTTTTGTTTTCGTTTTTGCATTTGCTTTTTTATTTATTTTTATTTTATTTTATTTTTATTTATTTATTTAATATTTTTTGTTATTATAAAAAAAAATAATAATAATAATAATAATATATAATAAAATAAATAAACAAAAAAAGACAATTTTAATTTATTTACAATTTGCTGTAAAAAAATACTTATATAGTAATCAAAATAAAAAATAGTACAAAAAAAATTCTTTAATAATATTATAAAAAAAATTATTAATGAATATATAAATATTTAATAAATATTAAATAATAATTTTTATATTATGTATTATTTAAATATTAATAACTATTATTAATTTATTGACTTTAAATCTTTTTTTTTGTTTTTATTCAAAAATTTTTTTTTTTTATAAATATGTGCTAAACTAATTAAATTAAAAAATAAAAAAAAGTATAAAATAAAAAAATAAAATAAAATAGAATATATATTAGATAAATAAAATTTTATAATTTTAAATAAAAATATTTTAAAATAATAATAATAATAATAATAATAATTTTATATTAAATTATCTTTAAAAAAAAAAAAAATAGATTATTAAATAAAAAAAAAAATATGGTTTCCTAAAAATTAAATACTTTATAAAAAATACAAAAAAAAAATTTTTTTTCTTTTAAATAATTAATTTGCATACTGTTTTTTTTTTTTTTTTTTTTTTAAATAAAAAAAAAAAAAAAAAAAAAAGATATTAAAAAAAAAAGTATATATATATATAAACCCCAATTTTTTTTCCCAAGATATATTACTATATATTATAAAAGTAATGTATTTATTCTTTATATATATATATCTATTATATATTAATTATTGACATTTAATATAACGATATAATTGACTCCAAGCTCTTGAATCTATATTACGAATATCTATTTTTACTTCTTCTCCACGTTCTAATTGACGTCTCATAGCAATAGTCATACAAGTTTTTAAAATTCCTAAAACTTTCAAAACTTTTTCAGAAGTAATACAACGCATTAAGGCACGAAACTCTTCTGTTTTTTTATCAATTGAAATAGAATTCCATGGGAAACCAGAAGGTTGAGATTGAAGAATCTTACCACGTTTCCATTTCACACCACAACTATTACATAAACGTGGAGATTCTGGTGGACCATGTCGCCATAATGGTGTACTAGTTGAACCACAATAAGTACATTGTTTTGGAGAGGAGGAATAGAAATGACTATTTCTTGTAGATGTAATGACGGAGGAAGGTACAGTAGATGTAATTACGGTAATTGGATCAACTGAAGAGGCGGTAGTAACAGAAACTTGAGTCACAATAGATTCATTAGATTTTTCTTTTAATTCTGGTTTAATATAGAGCGTATTACCATTTTCTTCTACCTTAAATTTATTATCTTTATTTTCTTTATTAACAGAATAAAGATAATTTTTATTTGAATCAGAAACATTTTGATCATTTGGCCATCTTTTTCTTGGTCTACCACAATGACCTTTTGGTCTACCTTTACCCCTTGTTGGTGTTGGTGTTGGTGTTGGTATTGGTATTGATGTTGGTGTTGATATAATATTAGAATTTTCCTTACCAGAGGTGATATTGGAATTATTATTACCATCATCATTATTTTTATTATTATTATTATTATCAATAGCAACATTAAAATTTGAATTAACATTAGTATTAGTATTAGTATTGATATTAATATTAATATTAGAATTTTTATTAGGACTTGTTTCCATTTTATTTTGAATTTTTAAAGCATTTCTTCCTCTTACTTTCTTTGTAGTACGAGGTATGGAAACAAGCTTTTTACTCATTTTTCTATTTTTGTTTTCTTTTAAAACTAATTCGCTAAGATTTATAATTTTTTCCTTTTTATTAATAATCTCCTTAGCTTCTTTACTTAAAAGAGAACCAATATTTGATTTCCTTTGAACATCAACAGACTTCTTCTTATCTTGAGAACGTGACAAAATAGACTTTTGAATTTTAATCAGATTCTCTTGAGTAAGACTTTCAATATCAAAAATATTTTCAATAATATCATTCAATTCTAGCTGTTGAACATCAATAAATTTTTCATTCACAGGTAATTTAATTTCAATTTTAGTATTATTACTTTTATTGTTTTCAATATTAATATTATTACCTTTGCTGTTCCGATTATCTTTGCTATTTTTAATATTATCACCTTTAATAGTATCTGTATTATTCTTTTGATTAGTTTTATTACTTATATGGGAATTAGTATTAATTATAATATTAGTGGTGATTTTATTACTATATTTATTTTCCTTTTTAGTATGAACAATAATTTTTGGAAGTGGTGGATTTTTTTTAATACTATTTTTAATACCTGTAGAAATCTTTTGATTTTGTTGTTGTTGTTGTTGTTGCTGTTTAATACGTTTCATTTCCATTAAAGATATTCCAAGTTCATCATCAGAATCAGAATCAGAATCAGAATCACCATCAGAATTATCATAATCAATATCTTCATTATTATCATCACTATTACTATCATTATCTTCTTCTTCTTCTTCTTCTTCTTCTTCAATTCTATTATCATTAGAATCATCATCAAAATTATTATTTTCAAATTTTTCTTCTTCAATCTCATCATTTGATTCATCATCATATTCTTCCATTTCAATATCTGATTGATCAAATTCTTCTTCGTTGGAATCTTCTTCACTTGACTCATCATTCTCCATATCTTCTTCTAATTCATTATCGAAATCATCAGATTCTTCCTCTTTTTCATGATTCATATAAACTTCTTCTTCTATTTCCTTATTTTCCTCTTCTTTTCTAATATTTCTTCCATGTGAAAGATCAAGTGATATAGTTATTCTTTTTGGCTTTGGCTTCAATTTTTCTATTTTCTTGGTTTCATCCAACTTTTCTTTTGGATCTTCTTCCATGAAATCTTCCTTTCTTAAAATGATTTTTTCATTAGTTTGAATAGAATCCTCTTTAGATACACTCTTTTCAATTCCTTCCATGGAGGTAAAAGATTGATCACCATTACTATCATTACCATTATTAATGGATTCACTTTTTATATCAGTTAATGAAATTTCTTTTTCCATATTTATTATTCTTTCTTTTAAAACAGATTCATTTTTCTTTTCATCTTTATTATTCTTAGATTGGTTTTCAAACGATTTTTCATTCTCTACTAAAGTTAAATTCTCAACATTTTCATGATTCGCCATTTCTGATATTAGAGGTTCATTATAATTATTATTGAGATTAAGTAATAATTCATAACAAGATGAATAATTTGATGGATTTAAAAATTCAGAGGGTGTCAGAGCAGCTTCACTGGAAGGAGAACTACTATCAAATGATATATTTTTCTCTTGGGTAAAAAGGGAAGATAAGCTTAAGGTTTCTTGAACTTCATTACTTTCATTATTACTACTATTACTTAACATAATATCTGAATTTGGAGTTGGAAGAGTAGGCATAGTCTTAGACTTTATTGATGGAGTAGGAATAGTGATTACTCTTTCAATTGGATTAGAAATTTCTTTAGAAATTATCTTGGAAGATTTTTCATTTAAAATTTCCGTTGGGGTTTTAACTTTTACTTCCTTTTTTTTATTGGCTTCTGCAGTCGGTACATTCAAAGAATTGGATGTCTCTAAAATAGACATAGGAGTCATCTTACTTTCCTTTGAAAAAGAAGGTTTCAATAATGGAGTATCTGTAGTTTCTAAAAGAGCTGTAGAAGGATTATGAATAGAGGAAAGAGGAACTACTACTGTTGAAGTATGAGTATTTTTGCTCTTATTCAATAATATATCAGTATTGATATTGGTACTGGAATTAATATGATGATTTTTATTTTGATTTGTATTAGTTGACAATTTTGAGGCTGCAGTCAAAGAAGTTGCAATATTCGAAGCCGTTGCATAAAAATTATTACTGGTTATATGATGATGATGTTTAAATGTACTATTGGAAGATGTTAAAGGTGGTGTAGATGAGGTATTAGAACTAGAACAGCAACCACGTGGATGATGTAATGACAAAACATTGGAAGACTTTAAATGTAAATTTGAAGAAATATTATTAAATGGGAGAATTGAAGTAGGATCATCCAATGAATTCACCAAAAGAGAATTTGTTAATGATATACCTTTAGATAATGAATTGGAATTCAAAGACAAATCCTTGATATTCATTAAAGACGTTGTGGCCGCATTAGCAAATAATTTAGATGAAGAATATGGAATAGAATTATTATAGGCAATATCTGATTGGTTGAATGAATTTGTTGAGGTTGAACATAAAAGTGATGAATTTAAATCTAAAGCTTTAGATGCTAATGTAGATAAATTAGTAGAAGAAGTAGTCAAAGCAGTATTACTTACTAATGGATTAAACTCCTCAGATACTAAACCAGTTAAGCCTAAACTATTGTAACTATTTGCATTATCCAAAAGTGATGATAAAGATGATGATGATAAAGCTGATGAAAGATCATTCAATTGTGATGTTGAGGTTGAAGATAATGATGAAAGATCAGTTAAATGTGATGTTGAGGTTGAAGACGATGATGTTGATGATAATGTTGATAATGATGATGTTGATAATGATGATGTTGATAATGATGATGTTGATAATGATGATGTTGATAATGATGATGTTGATGATGATGTTGATGATGATGTTGATGATGATGATGAAAAATCATTCGATGATGATACTAAGGTAGAAGATAATGATGAAAAATCATTCGATGGTGATACTAAAGTTGAAGATAATGATGAAAGATCATTCGATGGTGATACTAAGGTTGAAGATAATGATGAAAGATCATTCGATGGTGATGCTAAAGTTGAAGATAATGATGAAAGATCAGTCGATTGTGATATGGAAGTAGAAGTTAAAGGCAAACTCATATTCAATGAGTTCATCAAATCATCATTATTATAATTAAGTTGATTAAGATTAGCTGTAGAATTTATTGTATTTAAAAATGAAGAATCAGTGGAAGAAATGTGAGATAATGAGGAATTGGTTGGGTCTAGACTGGCGGTAGAACTTAATACACCTTGCAAACTACCAATATTATCTTCATTTACTTTATCCCAATCAATAAAATCATTTGTAACATCATATTGCATTTCATTTTTTTTCGTAAAATGATCTATGTCCATAGTGGTAATTAATTGAGAAGGAAGCGCTAAATTATTCATATTTGTAAGGTTGGGTATATTTGTTAAGGACATACCTAATGAATTTAAAGTAGGGTACATATATGAAGGAATTGGTGGCAAAGAATTACTATTACCATTCATATTTAAATGATCAATTAACATTTGAGTATCGATAATATTTTGTATTTGTTGACGAATAAGTAATGTTGTTAATGATTCTTGTTCTTTTTTAATAGAATTCAAAGCGGCTTCAGCAAAAGCATTGGTACTCCTTTTTGCTTCCATCCATTCCACTGGATTTAATTGAGGAATTTTATTTCCAAAATATTCAACTGGTAAACCTTCTTTATTAAAAAATATTTTATTCTTTTCTTCTTCTTTTTCATTTTTATTTTTATTTTCTTCTTTATTTTCAATCTCATTCCCATTTTCAACTTCCTTTTCTTTACCTTTTATTTCATGAATAATCTTTCTTTCCTCGGTATCATTTATTTTTTCCTTTTCTTCATAATTAATGACCATTAATTTTTCTTCTTCTTCTTTTTCCTTTTCACTAAAATCTAAATCCATTTGATCTTTTTTTATTTCATATTCGTTTTTACTTTCGCTTTTACTTTTATTTTTAATTTCAATTTCATTACCAATTTCATTATCATTTTCACTTACATTTACATTTTTATCTTCATTTTGAACTATTAATGTAGATGATATGTTTTCTTTCATTTCTTCATCTTCTTCAGTAATATTCATTGGAGAAGATGGTGGTGAAGAAGATGGTGGGGTAGGAGGTAAAAAGTCACAACTCATCAAGCATTTCATTTCTTCTTTCTCTACTAAATCTTCTTTACTAAACTCCGAAGTCGTAGTAGAAGATGAATGTTGTGCCATTAAAATATCATCTAATTCTTTTTTTTCTTGAGTTTCAACTATTGAATCTCCTTTTCCAAATTTTAGTTTCAAAGAATCCCCTTTCATTGAATCTACCGGGCGGTTTGTCAACTGTAAACTAACTTTTGGGGTTATTGAATCTTGAATATCATAGGGATTAATAGTATTGTCTTTAATAACTTCTATATTTCTATTTTGATTTAATAATGACCTATCTGTAAAATGTTGAAAGAACGTTGCCCATGGAGAATTTTTTAAAATATCTGATGATATATAAAATATAAAATTTTTTGAAGAAGAAAAATTATCTTTGATATGAAGGAAGGTATAATTTCTTTTTATACGAGACATATAATTTCTAGAAGGAGAAGAATGGTTAAAAGATTTTCCATTTTTAGATCTGGAATTAGAATAGGTTAAGAGTTTTTGATATAAATTTATTGGAGTGTTGGTATTATTTTTATGTAAATATCTTATTTTTTTATTAATATGACTAACGGTATCAAAATGATAAGATTTTGGTATCTTTTTTAATACTACATTCCAATAAATATCATTAAAGGGAGACAATGAAATCTCCACTTTCTTTTCAAGTTGATCATACTTGCGCTTTTTGGAAAGTGATAGTACAAATGTCTTTTTATTTGATGTAGAGAAAGGTGCTGATAAAGTGGTAGTTTCAAATGATGATTTCATAGATCCTTCAGCAGACTTACCCTTCAAGTTTTTTATTTTAATCTCATTTTTTCCAAGAATAAAACATAATTTTTCTTTTTCTTTCTTTTTACATTCCTTAATTTGTTCTTCACGGCGTGATAAAGAATAAATTTCAAATGAGTCTTCATAAGAATTTTCATCAGTTATCATCTTATCCTCTTCTTCAAATTTTAAGTCATCTTCTAAAAGCATCGGTAATTCAATAGCTTTAAGAAATTCTGCCAAAACTGGATACGATGAGGAAGATTTTAATGACTTTCGATAACATTGATAATCTTTTATACATTGATCTCTTAGTTCATCCAAAAAATCTTCTGGCATATCCATAATCTTTTCTAATAAATAGCTCTCGATATTTTTACCCATACGATGAATGACATGACTCTCTTCGGGATAATTTTTGAAGCAATGAAGTAATAGTTGTTGTAAGTCATAAAAAATACTATAAATGTTGGTATATTTATCTTCTTCTAATTGACATTGAATAATGTTAAGATCAAGATTTTCGTTTGTTAAATCATGATGTAATTTTGAATTATTATTTTTATTAATCTTATTATTTTTATGATTGCTCTTACTACTTTCAAAAAATAAACTATTTTTTTTATTTTTTATATTATTTTCCTTTGATTTGCTATGGCTTTCTTCAATAAAACTATTACTACTACTTTTTTTATTATTATTTATTTCTGAATAAATATCATTTTCTAAAGAATTTAAAAAGGGCCCAGAATCTGCATGTTTCTTTAAATCATCTATAAGATTTATACAAAGGGATTTAAATTTTAATGAAATTCTGTCTTTTCGATTTTCTATATTTGAATCAATTTTCTTATAATGTTTATCATATAAATCTCTCTTAGCTTTTAATGAATGCTTTTGTTTAGAATGTGATAATGGTAAAGTAGACTCTTTTATATAATTAGAATCAAAACTGTCGTTTGAAGAAAAATTATCTTTACTAATATCTTTTCTCGAATCTATAATAGAAGTAGATGAATTTAATAATTTTGAATGCATAATTGATGTTAATATTTTATCAGTATTATTATTATTATTATTATTATTATTATTATTATTATTATTATTATTATTATTGATATTATTGGTATTGATGGTATTATTTAAATTTTGAGAACGATCAATTTTTGGATGATTTATGGAACCTATATAATCAGTATTGTTATTTTTGGTATAATGACTCGAAGTCGAATGTATTATTGGTGTATTAGTTTGAGAAGTTGGCGTATTTTTTGAATTTAATAAATACTTATTTGACTTTACTGAATTTTTTATAGAAGTTCGTGATTCATCAAGTGTATCAATATCATTTGATGATGGAGAAGTAGGGGTAGTTGGCGTTGTTGGTGTTGTAGATGGTGGAGTAATTGAAATTGGATTTTCTATAATTGTATCCTTAAATGATTGAATAACTATTGAATTTTTGTGATTATTTACAGATTCTAATGAATCTTGATAAGAATTATTATCTTCAATTACCTTATTAAAAGGAGTACAAATTAATTCGTTATCCGCAGAATTTGCGGTTTCCTTTGCGAATGAAGTTGAACTTTTATGAATTTTTGATAGAGGATGAATACCTGGTTTATAATAATGTTGTTGTTGATAATTACTTATACTATCAATTGAACTTAAGCTAGGAATTAACGAATTTGATAAACTTTTTTTAGAAGATAAATAAAATATTTTTGAAGATGAACTTGATGATGCAGATAAACATCTATCTGAAGATGAGGTTGAAGTTGAGGCTAAATCTAAATTAAATTTTTTGTTTTCTGTTCTTGTTGAAGTATGTGATTTTTGAAAAAGATTTGCTTTTTTAGTTGTACAAGGAATAGATTTTGGTGATTTTGAATGAAAAATAGCAACCATTCTATTTCCAAATTATTAAAACTATATTGTGAATTTTATTTTATTTATGTCTTTCTTTTCTTATAAATAATGTTCTTTTTTTTTTTTGAATATAAATAGCTCCTTTATTTTTAATTTGTAATGAACGTTTTTTATTCTTTTTCTCTTTATTTTATTATATTGTTAAACAAATTTATATCACCAAATAATTTATAATCCAAGAAATTATATATTTTTTAATATTTCTTTTAATTATTTACCAAATTATATATACATATATATTTATTAAATTTTTGTTGATATTCTAACATAAAATCGTCTATTAAAATAATATTCTATTAATAAATCTTTATTTCTCTTTTTTTATTTTTTTTTTCTAATTTTGTTTTGTTTAACTTTAATATAATATGATAAAATAATTAATAAAATTAATACAAAATAAAAAAAAAAGAATTAATTCTCTATTGAAAGTATATATATATTATTTGTTGATAGTTAGATATTATATAATCCTTTTAAATCTTCTATTAAAAAAAAACTTTTTGTTGTTTATTATTGATATTTTCTCTCTTTAATGTATTATGATTTTATTTATTTTTAACAAAATATAATTAAATTTAAATATATATATTCTTAAAACTTTTTCATTATTATTCTAAAATGTTAATAGAAAAAAAAATAAATATATATAATAAAATAATATAGATATAATATAGATAAAATAATATGTATATGTATATAATAATATAAATATATATATTTGGTTAGTTTTGTTTTATTTTTTTTTATTTAATAATGCTGATAATAAATATTTATATTTATTATTCTTAATACAACTGGAATTGTATTAATTATTTTCATATAGAAAGAATAATCGTATATTTAATATCTTTATTATTTTTATATTTATTATTATTATTATTATTTTTATGACAAAATACAAGTTTTTTAGTTTTTTCTTGGTATCGAAAAAAAAGATGAAATTTTTTTATTTAATAAAGGCCAAAGAACAAAAAATAATAATAATAAATATAAAAAATAAATATTATATTTAATTATCTATCTATACTTAAATAACCCTTTTAGTTATAAAAATATGACACTGATATATTAAGTGCTTAAAATAAATCTAGTACTGTATAAAAGACATGTACAATACATTTATATTTATTTTGTACTCCAACAATTAAAGAAGTTAGAGAGCTTTATATATCAATATTGTCCTTTTATTTGTATATCACTATTTCAGATATTATAAATAGTATTAAAACTAATCATTATTTTACTATAATTAATATTAATTTTTTTTTTTTTATATACAAAAAATATTGAACTAAATATTAAGATTATTATATTTAATCTGTTTTATTGATAATATATTTTTCTACTTTTTGTTCCAATATATTCTATAAAATATAATTTTTCTTTTTTATCCTTACAAAATATTTGTTTAAAAAATTATTTTTATTAAAAAAGGATGTTTTGATTAAGTTTTTCGTAAAAATTAAGATTACTCCTTTTTTTAAAAAAAATAATAAATAATAATAGCAAAGTAAAAAAAAAAAAAAAAAAAAAAAAAAAAAAAAAAAAAAAAAAAAAAAAAAAAATTATAAAAAATTATAAAAAAATCAAAAATTTTATAATTATTATTGATAATATATTTATTTATTTATTTATTTATTTATTTATTATTAATAATTTATTGAATTTATAAAGATTTATTATTAATATTTATTAATAAATTTTATTATTAAATTATTTATTTTACAATTAAAATAAAAAACAAACTTTTTTTTTTTTGTTAATAGTAAAAAAATTAATAAAATCTAATATATTAATTTATAATAATTAAGATTTATTACGAATAGCTAAATAAATAAAAAGAATAGTAAATATAATATTTAAGTATTAGTAATTAATAAAACCTTTATGATTTTTTATAGTTTTGTAATTAAATTTTAAGTTAATTATCAATAAATAACGAATAATAAATAATAAATCAAAATAAAATATTAGAAATAATAAACATATATTAAAATTTTAATTAATTTATTATTTATTATTTATTATTAATAATTACGATTTATTATGATCTACTTTTTATTATTTACAATTATTTATATAAATGTCTAATAACTATTCATTTCTTTCATTATCCTTTTTTTTATATAATCATTTTAATTTTGTTATGTACAAAAATAGTTTAATTATTATTACTATATTTCAATATATAATAAATTTTGTAAGTTTATGTAAATAATATATTATGTAAATACAATATATTATAATAATATCCATGTTTTATTTATTAAAATATAAAAAAAAAAAAAAAATACTATTTTAATTTTTAATTTTTAATTTATTATTTTACATTACAATATACATCAAAAAATTTATATTTTAATAAATATACAAAAAATTAATTATTACTTTTTTTATACATAGAATTAAATTTCATTTTGTTTATAGATTAAAATACACTTTAATATATTTAGTTTAAATATTAGAGATTTATTTGAAATACAAATCTAATATAATTGAAAAAATTTATCATCCATTTAATATTATTTTAACCTTTCATCAGTCCAATAAGATTATAAAAAGTTTTATCATTAGAACTATGGAATTAATATATTAAAAAAAGGATTAATATATGTATAAATATATATTTATATATTATATAAAATAGAATGTATATATTATAAATATAATAAATATATATTTTTAATTTTTATAAAAATTGTGTAGAAATTTTAAGAAACTTTTTATTTTTCTGCTTTTTTTTTATAACTTTATAATTTGTTGTCACTACTTTTATATAAAAAAAGTTTACATTATTGTAATAGAAGTATACTCTTTTTTATTATAGTAATATATAAATAATAAATAATAAATAATTGAATAATAAATAATAAATAATAAATAATAAATAATAAATAAAAAATAATAAATAATAAATAATAAATAGTAAATAATAAATAATAAATAATAAATAATAAATAATAAATAATAAACAATAAATATTAATTAAAAAAAAAAAAAAAAGGAGTATATACCAATAAGTAATTATAATCTTTGAAATAATTAATAATAAATTAACAAATAATAAAATCTTTCAACTTCAATATAATTAGTAATTAATAAATCATTTTAATAAGAAAGTATAATAATTAAAAAAAATATATATATATATAAATATATATACATAAATATTATAAACAATAAAAGGAATATTATAGAAAAGAATAATTATCAAATATTATTTAATATTATCTAATAATAAAAGTTCCCATAATTAGTAATTCAATATATATTCATATTTGAAAATAATGTTATAAATTTTTTTAACTATCATTTTTAATTATCATTAAGTGTATTTCATATTCTAAAAAAAAACAATAAATAAATAAATAAAATAACGTATGATTTATATACTATTTGGTGAATAATAATGATATTGATAATAATAAATATAACATATAACAGAACATCTTTTTTTTTTAAATATAAAAGCTACGATGAGATAAATATTTTACTATAAAATAATGTGGCAATTTCCATATATTTATTAAGTTAATAATTTTTCATTTTATAATTGACAGACTTTAAAAAAAAAAATGATTGCAAAATATTATAAATAAAAACATTCAAATTTAATATAAAATAATAAAATGTAATTTTTTAACACTAAACACTACTTTAAAAAAAAATTATTTATTATTGCTTTTATTATTCATTTATTTAAATTTATGTTACATTATTCTTCGAAACATTTTTATACATTTATAAAGAAAATAATAATATTTTATTTTAAAAAAGTATTTCTAAAAAGAAAAAATGTTACCAAAAAAAACATAAAAGTAAGATCTATTAATTCGATCATACTTTATTGTCAAATTAAAAGATCTTGGGAAGTATAATAAAAGTATAGGGTTTTATCAATTATATTTTAATAATTAATATTTGTAGTAATTTATGTAAAAAAAAAAAAAAAAAAAAAAAAAAAAAAAAAAAAAAATATATATATATAAGTAAAAAATAATACATTGTATATCAATATATCAATATTGAAATTATGGAAAATATACTTAATTTATAATAATTTATAAAAAAAATTTTCTATTATTTAAATAAATATAATTATCCATTCCATTAAATAAAAAAAAAAAAATAATAAAATACAAAAATAGTGAAAAGTAGTTAATAGTATCTATATAAACATTAATTTAATTTATTAAAATTTTTAATTAAACAAAAAATAAAAGTATATATTTAACCTATTATTATTAAATTCTTTTTATTATTATTAAAAGGAAAAACAAAAAAAAAAAAAAAAAAAAAAAAAAAAAAGAAAAAAGAAAAAAGAAATTGATTTAGTTAAATAATATAATTTAAAGTTTATTTTTATTTTTATTTTATTTAAAGTATAAAAAGTTTCAAAATCAAATTAAAATTTTAAAAATATACAAAAATTAGATATAGTAGGATTCATTTTTTTTTTTTTTTTAGATACATTTGAATTGTATAGGTTACCTAATTATTTAAAACTATACTATTGTTTTAAACTCTTTCGTTCTTTTTTTTTTTTTTTATTTTTATTTTTATTTTTATTTTTATTTTTATAATCCTTGTACAGAATACAACTAAACTTTAAGTTTCAAAATTTAAATCCTAAAGTTTTAAATTTATTATTATATTTTATTTAAATTATTTAAAATTTTAATTTATTGTCCAAATTTTTTTTTTTTTTTTTTTTTGTTAAAAGTGATATTATTTTAAAGTAATCACTTCAAGATAATAATAATAAAAAAAAAGTTTGATACTTTGATATTGACAATGAAATATACTTAATATATAAATTATAAAAATATTTATTAAAATATAAATTATTTTTATTATTATAATTCATATTTCATAAAATTTATATTAAATTTGTGTCCATTCAAAAGATTTTTTTTTTGAACAAAAATAATATGAATTTTTAATAATTATACTAGTTTTTTTTTTTTTTAATATGGGCATTTTTATATGAAATAAATAATAAAATGTGTGCTTTATTATTAAAAACTGAAAATATGTTTTAGTCGTAAACTTCAGATAATAGGCATAGTAAATTGTTGATTTTATTTATGATAATATAAATTATATTTCCATTAATGTAAATGGAAACATAATTTACGTTAATCACTAATAATATGATATATTATTAGTGATTTAATTAATCTTAATCAAGTACTATGATATTTCTTTTTATTTTAGGTGAAATAAAAAAATTTTTTGTTCTCTTTTTTAATTTCACTATTTATATATAAATTTAATTAGTCGAGTATATAATTTAATTAGTTGAATATAATCTTTCTATTAAATTTTTATAAATATTTAATCACTGTTTATTTATTTATTTATTTATTTATTTATTATTATTATTATTATTATTATTATTATTATTATTATTATTATTATTATTATTATTTTACAAAATACAAAATAATTTTTAATCATGATACAATTTTAGTTTTTCAATATAGCTAATCAAAGAAAAAATAAAAATATTCATTTTATGAGACAAAATTATGATAGTTTTAAATTAATACTAGCAGTAAATATAATAAAAAAAAAAAATAATTATATGTATATTAACAATACTCTTTTTTTTTTTTTTTTTTTTTTTTTTTTTTTAATTTTTTATTATTGATAATAATCCAATAATTTAACCCTTATAATATACATTAATCATAGTTATTAATTATATATATCATTCAATTGTTGATTTAATATATATTACTTCTCTCATTTAAAACTATCCATTAATTACATTCATAAAAAATTGATGTAATTTACCTAACAAATACAATGGCAACCATAATATTTATATCATTTAATATGTAAATATATATATTTTAAATAACATTTATAATATTTCAATCACGAAATAAATAATTTTAGTTATTTTAATATTTTTACTACCAATTATTAAATAATCAAAATATAATAATATCATTAATGACATTTTTTATTAAGCATAATTATTTTTTTATCATAAATCTTTTTTTTTTATTCTATTTTAATTTTTACTATTTAAGGAATAATTAAAAATAAATTATTGATATAAATTATATAAATTGTTTTTTTTTTTAATATTTTTAAATTAAATTATCAAAATAATTGCTTATACATTTATTTATTATTTATTTTATTATTTATTTATTTATTATTATTTTTTATTTATTTATTTATTATTTTATTATTAATTATTTAATTATAATTATTTATTTATATATAATTAAATTTTATATCTATTTGTTCATGTGGAAAAGAAGCATTTGATTTTATAATTAAACTCTGAAATTATTTTAATAAAAACAGATATTTAAAGGTTAAGAATATATTATATAATATTAAAGTCTATCAAAATTTAATTTTTTTTTATTAATTTCGACAATTTTGTGGTTATGTTAATAATAATATTTTTGGTTATGTTTTAAGGTAAATCATTTTTTTACTCATATATTTTAAAGATAATAATATTTTTTATATATTATTAAATATAAAAATTTTATGAATCATAAAAAAAAATTGATACTTCTTATTGTTCAGTATAAGAAAATATTTATTTAATATTTTTATAGCAGCTGAGTTTTTATTATTATTATTATTATTATTATAATTAAAAAAAAAAATAAAAATAAAAAATAATCTTTATTCTTTTATTGCATTACTATTGTACATGAAAATAACCTCATTGTATGTTGATTATAATTTACTAAAAATAATATTTAAAATATATACTATATACAAAAAGTAATAATAATAATAATAAATGTATTTTATGTATTACATCATTAATAATAAAAAAAAAAGTTTATACATAATTTCTTTATTATTCATTGATAAAATATATCATAGTAAAATTTGATAAGATTAATAGATTTTTTTTTAAAAAAAAAATTGGTGATTTTTATTAATAATAAAAAAAAAAAATAAAAAAAAAATACCAATTTCATATTTAATTTTACATTTTTTATTTCATTAAAAAAATTATAGTTTTAAACTTTAATATAAAATATTTAATATAGTTTTATTAATTTAAAAAAAAAAAAAAATAAAAAATACAAAATATTATGTTTTAAAATTTTAAAACAAATAATATGCATATATTACTTATTATATTTTAACAATTTATTTATTTTTTTATTTTTTGCAGTAAACTTATTATTTATTATTCTTGTTATTTTTTTTTTTATTTTTGCTGTAAACTTAACAACTACATAAAAGTATAAATTTTAAAAATCATTAAAATTTTAAAAGTCTTTATTAGAAATTTCAAATTTAAAATTTTATATAGGTTATTATGCTTTTGAATAAAAATATATTAAGAATGGATTTATTAAATATTGTCTACATATTTTTATATATATATATTTTTAGCCTGTAAAAATGAAACATAAAATATAATAGTAATAAAATAAAATAATGTAATATGATATGATATAATTAAATAATATATAAAAAAGAAAAATAAAAGTAATTATACACTAATTATATCAGCTGCTTTATAAAAATATACTTTATTTCTTAAAAATATTATTAATGAAATAATTTAAATTTATACCTCCTAAATCAATATTATTAGATAAATTATTTTTTTTTATTATAATTATTTACTTTGATATTTAAAACCAGTGATATTTTAACCTTAATTAAGTACTTTGAAATTCTTTATCTTAATTAAATCATAAGTTTTAACTAATTTAAAAAAAAAAAAAAATAAAAAAGATAACTTTTTTATATATTATATATATTATATATATATATTTAAATTTAATTATTTATATATCATATTATTAGTTTAATATAATTTTGAAGTATTAAAAATCTTAAAATAATAATAAATTTAATGATAGAAAAATATATTTTATAAAATTTTATTTATTAATTAATTACATTTATTACAAAAAGAAAAATAAAACAATATTATCTTCTGCTAAGAACAATATTTTTTTTTAAATATTGTATAAATGTAATAAATAAATTTCATATAAAAATGTAATAAAACCTTCATAGATTAATAATTTTTCATTTACACATTTTTTTTTCTTTGCTTAAATACAGACCGATTTAATGATTCGATTATTAACTTTTTTTATATATTTTTTTTTTTTTTTTTTTTTTTTTTTTTTTTTATTTCATAATTTTTTTATAATTAATATTTGCCGCAATATTAAAACTATCTTATAAAAACATTTTAAAAAAAAAAAAAAAAGATTTTACATATTTTTATATTAAAATAAAAATATATATATATATATATACTTCATATTTTTTTTTATTAATTTTTTTTTTTTTTTAAAAAAAAAATTATTTATTTATTATTAGTGATATATTAATATAAATAATAATAATAATAATAATAATAATAATAATAATAATAATAATAATAATAATAATAATAATAATAATAAATAAAATCACCAAATATTTTAACATATTTAAAGGCTTCAAATTATGTTTAATGAATATCACATGAATAATTTAATAAAGTTTTATAAATCTAAATAATACTTTAAAATTATTACCCTATATATATAATTTATATATAGGGTAATAATATATATTTGGTGATTTTATTAATATAAAATATAA